>CAUYRH010052661.1:0-58379 GCA_963574655.1 Perodicticus potto
ATATATTCATAACCAGCAAAACTAAAATTTGTTCTTAAAAAAGTAAAAACATGGCTCGCGCCTGTGGCTCAACGGGCTAAGGCGCCAGCCACGTACACCTGAGCTGGCGGGTTCGAATCCAGCCCGGGCCCACCAAACAACAATGACGGCTGCAACCAAAAAAATGGCCAGGCGTTGTTTCAGGCGCCTGTAGTCCCAGCTACTTGGGAGGCGGAGGTAAGAGACTCGCTTGAGCCCAGGAATTGGAGGTTGCTGTGAGCTGTGATGCCACGGCACTCTACCCAGGGTGATAGCTTGAGGCTCTGTCTCTAAAAAATATATATATACTCCAAAGTTAAATATGTTTTAGATTTATAAAATTAGACAGTATAGACAATTAAAGTTTCTGGTGACCCTATCCTTCACAAGAGTTTGAGGCTATTTCTTCAACATTTTTCCTTCTATATAAGTAATAGTTGCATATACAGAGGGAAAACGACCAAAGTTGAGTTCCTATTATACATATTGTTTGCGACATATTTTTTCAGTTGCTACCATATTTAGTACAGCTTTTCATAGCAGCATATACATGGATCTGTTTCATTTTTTTAAAGTCTGTATGTAGTACCCTTTGTATGGTTATGTAGTGGATTAATGCATAAAACAATGAAGAATAGAGTATTACAAATAGAGGAAGCTATGTTATTGCTCTGAGGCAAGAAAGGGTTTGGTGTGTTTAAGAAGTATAAAAGTCCCTGGAATATAGAGAGGTGAGATTGGAAAGATAGATAGGTACCAGATCAGGCAAAGCCTTGTGGAATTATGGTAGAGTTTGGATTTGATTCTGAGTGTAATGATACATTTTTAAGCATTTTAAGCAGGGCAGGAACATCATTTAGAATTGCTCTCACTGTCAAGCATATATTGGAGGGACAGGGCACAGTGGCTCATGCCTGGAATCCTAGAACTCTGGGAGGCCAAGTTGGGTAGATTACTTAAGTTCAAGAGTTTGAGACCATCCTTAGCAAAGCAAGCCCCATCTCTACTAAAAGCAGAAAAAACTAGCCAGGCATAGTGGCCCATGCCTGTAGTTCCAGCTACTTGGGAGGTTGAGGCAAGAGGATCACTTGAACCCAGGAGTTTGAGGTTGTTGTGGGCTACCCTGATGCCATAACACTATCCAGGGCAATAGAGTGAAACTCAGTATCCAAAAAAAAAAAAAAAAAAATATATATATATATATGTATATATATGTATGTGTGTGTGTGTGTATGTATGTATGTATATATATAGATAGATAGATAGATAGATAGATAGATAGATAGATACAGATAGATATATATGTGAAGAAGACTGGAGACGGGACCAAGTAAGGATGTTGTTGCAGTAGCCTAGGTTAAACATGAAGGAAAGAGGAAAACTACAGTACTTATTATTGCATTGGATGTGAAGGGTGTTGAGAAGGTCAGGTGGGAAAGGAGTGAGACAGGTAAATAGTTGAATTGAGAAACGTCTGTATTTTAGGAGAAGTCTGGGTTAAAAAGACAAACATAGGAGTTAGCTAACTTTGGATATTACATAAAGCCAGAAAATAGATGTGATCACTTAGGGAGAGAGACAATATCAGGCCTTAAGGATTTTAGTATGTAGAGTCCAGGTAGAGGGGGAAATTTAGCAAAGAAAATTGAGAGGGAACATCCAGTGAAGTAGGTGAAAGTCAAATTAGAGTGGTAATTCTTTGAAGGTTTGTCAATAAAGAGGAGCTGAGGAGTAGAGTGGTAGCTATAGGGAGTTGTCAAATCAGAGGAAGATTTTTAAAAGGTAGAAAATATCAGAGCAAGTATTTTTATATTTATGTGAATAATTCAGTAGAGAGGCTGCAGATTGATGCAGAGAAGGATAATCTGAAGTAGTGAAGTCCGGGATGTGAAGAGGTTATGGATCCAGACACCAGTGGAGGGTGTGCCTTGAATGAAAATGGATCCTTTTCCAGTTTTAACCAGAGGGAAGAAGGAGATGATGGTATGAGTACATAGCTGCAGGTAGATTTGTAGATTTGGTGGTAGAGAGATGGCCTAATTATGTCTGTTGCCTATTTTTAAAGAGCTTATACAGTGTATTGTGAATATTAACTCTTTGTATTAGAAATAATTTTTCTGTTGGACTCTTAATACTCAGGCTGTTAACTTTAGAAAACTGATTTCTGTTGAGCAGTGCTTCTTCTAGTGTGACTTTCTTTTAATACTTTCAATTTCAGCAAAAATGGAAAGAGGTTGCACAAGATTGTACAAAGGCTGTTGAACTTAATCCCAAATATGTGAAAGCTCTCTTTAGACGTGCAAAAGCCCATGAGAAGCTAGACAATAAGAAGGAATGTTTAGAAGGTAAGGGTGATTTTGTGTTTACATATGACAATTACAAAAGTCTTTGTAGTCGTTGGTAAATATATATGAAAGATCGCTCTCTCTTTTTTTTTTTTTTTTTTTTTTTACTTTAGGGAAAGGATCTCAGTGTATCCTCAGGCTGGAGAACAGGGGTATAGTCATAGCTCACTTGAACTTTGAACTCCTGGGCTCAACTGATCTTCCTGATTTATCCTCCTCAGTAGCTAGGACTGTAGGCACATGCCATTATCCCCAGCTAATTTTTAAACTTTTTCTTTTTTAGAGATAGGGTCTCACTATATTGCCCTGCCTAGTCTCAAGATCCTGGCTGGCTTCAAGCAATCAGCTACCCCGGTCTCTCAGCCTCCCAAAGTACTAGGATTACAGGTGTGAGTCACTGTGCCTGGCCACCACTGGCCAATAAAGTACATTCTTCTAGATGACATGGAGTGAAATCAAAATGTAATTCTACAGTCTAAAAGTTCTTTCAGCTACATATTTAAATCTGCTTTAAAAGCATCAACACTAAGATTTGCCCATAATTATTGTTATATTTTTAAGTATTATATTTTAAAAGGAAAAACCTTTAAATCATTTTAGATCACTAAATGAGGATGTTTTAGAGAGCGTTTTAGCAAAATTTGATGTTTCATGGTGGCACATACTTTGGTAAAGGATGGGAGAAGAGTTGCTTTATAGAATCTGAGTTTTGAGTCAGACTTTGAAGTTGGTAACATATTAATACTAAGTAGAGAGAAGATTGATTGGAATTTTGATAGAAGAAATGAGATGAGAAAAAGACATTGACACCGGCACTATCCTAGTTTATCAGGGAAATGTAATAGCAAATTGGCTTGTTTGGAGGAGCAAGGATATGGAATTGTGAGAAATTCAATTCAGAAAGAGAAAAGGGATAGCCATTGTCTGAATACACTGAATATAAGATTGAGAAGTTAAGGAACCACTGAATTTTTTTTTTTTTTAACACAGTTGCATACCAATGGGGGGGCGGGTCAGGGACATTCAAAAACAAACATTCCCTGACCTCCCCCCACCCCCACCCCACATACACACATTGATTGGTATGTAACTGTTTCAAATCACCTTATCTGGCATTTGCAGATGAAAAGGGTATTTTAAGATAGATTTATTTTAGAATTGTGTAGCAAGATGGCTTTAGAGATATGGAGTAATCCTGAGGCCTATAAAAAAGACTAGACATGAGAAAGCCACACTGTTTTTTGTTTTTGTTTGTTTGTTTGTTTTTGCCTTAAGAGTTACTCTTATAAGAGAATATACCTAGATTTCTTGTTTTATTTGGTATATATAGAATGTTAGAGGAGTGAGAAACATCAGAAAGCATGCAGTATAGCCCCTTTCATTTCACAGGTGAAGAAAAGGAACCCGTGGAAGTAGGGTAACTTTTTGAAGTTTCAGTTTGGTCACATAGTATATAAAATAACCAGTTTAGGGCTGGGCACGGTGTGGTGGCTCACACCTGTAATCCTAGCACTTTGGCAGGCCCAGGGGGCAGGATTACTTAAGCTCAGGAGTTCAAGACCAATTTGAGCAAGAGTGAGACCCTATCGCTACAAAAAAAAATAGGAAAATTAGCCAGGTGTAGTAGTACGCACTTGTAGTCCCAGCTACCGGGAGCCTGAAGCAGGAGTATCACCTGAGCCCATGAGTTTGAGGTTGCAGCAAGCTGTGATGATGCTATTGCACTCTCATCCAGGCAACAGCAATAACCACCACTGCCAAAAAAAAAGAAGCCAGTTTATTAAATGAAACAATCCTTGCAGGCCATGAATTTATTTTACTTTCTATAATTACATTGTGCCCATTTGATGCTACTGACCATCTTTACAACAATTTCGTATTTACTCTTGTGTTTGCCATCATTTCTAGATGTCACTGCTGTGTGTATATTAGAAGGGTTCCAAAATCAACAAAGCATGCTATTAGCTGACAAAGTTCTTAAACTTCTTGGAAAAGAGAAAGCCAAAGAAAAATACAAGGTAAATTATGCTGAGTTGGGTAATAGAGGGGTAGTACTTTGTATATTGTGAAGGGTCATTTCTAATTTTCACTGCTTAAACTTGGACATAGTAGTAATGGTAACAGCTGAAATTAGAACTGGGCTGTGTATTTTTTTCTTTAATCTTGAGCCTTTATGACTTATCCTTTTTCAATAAGATTATAAGCTCTGTCCAGCACTGTACCTGGAGAATATTAGGAGTTGCCACACTGTGACCCACGAATCCAGTCTGCTTCCTGTTTTTATAAATAATGTTCAGTCATTCACATCGTTTCTGGTTGCTTTGAGCTATAGCATTAGAGTTGAGTGGTTGTAACAGAGACTGTATAGGCTGCAAAGCCTAAAATATTTACCATCTGTCCTTTTACAGAAAAGTATTTGCAAACTCCTCTTCTGTATCATTAAAGTTTTTAAAGGTGTACCGTGTAAGGAGGCCTTAATTTTAGGTTTTAAGCTATTAGTAATAGATAGTTTAATTCAACAAACGTTTAATAAACAAAGCTCCATGCTGAACAGTGGCAGAGAATGTTACAAATTATATAAAAGGCATGATAAGGTTAAGTGTTCAGGAGAGAGATAAGTAGAGTGGCATGAGAGCACCACAGGATCACTAAACATTACTGAAGATTGACTGCTAAATTTCAATAATGTTGAAGCAATTTTTCTTGTTTATCTTAATTTTCTCTGAAATTGATTTTAATAATCTGTGCATGTTTTTAATTTTACATTTGTGAGTAGTAGCTGAGTTAAACAGTTAAACAGTTTTCTCCAGGACTTACTGTGCTAAGATGTGTTGTGAATCTCCAAGACTGATGACTGATGTTGCTGTGGTTGGTTCTTAGTCTCTTTAAACTGAGGCTTTTTTTTTTTTCCCGTGGAGTGTCTCATAAGATTGGTGTTCCTCAACAATAATTTGTGAAAGATCACATCAGAACCTGGAAGGAACCTAATTTTCCTGTACACATTGTTGAGTAATTATACTGGTTGGATTGCAAGGTGGTAAGAAAATGTAAAATAACCTATATTGGCCTATGTCACAACTCAGTTTCCAAATATATTTTCTAATCTGTTTGTATACCACTTTGTAAATCACTAAATACTGTGCTTTTCCTATTATTGTTTTGGTTTTTATAACAACCCTATAAAATAAATAGGGCAAATATTTCTTTTTTTTTTTTTTTTTTGAGACAGAGCCTCAAGCTGTCACCCTGGATAGAGTGCTGTGGCATCACAGCTCACAGCAACCTCCAATTCCTGGGCTCAAGTGAGTCTCTTGCCTCTGCTTCCCAAGTAGCTGGGACCATGGGCGCCCACCAGAACACCCGGCCATTTTTTGGTTGCCGCCGGCATTGCTGTTTGGCGGGCCCGGGCCGGATTCGAACCCGCCAGCTCAGGTGTAGGTGGCTGGCGCCTTAGCCCTTTGAGCCATAGGCGCCAAGCCAGGGCAAATATTTCTTTTGCCATTGTGGAGATGAGAAAAATGAGAGGAGAGGTTTGCTGACGTGAGTGATGCCTCAGAGCTGGAAAGTGGCAGAACTAGCATGTTTATGTCATATTCTTAATTAATGGACTTAAGCCTATTTGTTATGATAAACTAAGAGGAAATAACATAGCCTCTTCATTTAAGGAGAAACAAAATACTCCTATAATTATGAAATCAGGTTGCCATACCAAATAAGAAATAATCAGAGCAGGACATGTGATTTAAGTATGACTTTTGATGGCACTGTAATGAAGATGTTCAGAGGAAAGTCCACGGTAAATGGATTTAACATTTTCTTACGCAGGTACATTTTAACAGTACCTGTGTAAGACATAGTCTTACATCATTGGAGAAGGGAAAGGCTCTCATTTAAAAATCGCTTTGACCAGATGTGGTGGATCACACCTGTAATCCCAGCACTCTGGGAGACCGAAGCAGGTGGATTGCCTGAGCTCACAGGTTCAAGACCAGTCTGAGCCAGAGCAAGACCTCGTCTCTAAAAATAACTGGTTGTTGTGGCAGGCACTTCTAATTGTAGCTACTTGGGAGGCTGAGGCAAGAGAATCACTTGAGACCAAGAGTTTGAGGTTGCTGTGAGCTGTGACACCGTAGCACTCTACCTAGGGTGACAAAGTGAGATTCTGTCTTAAGAAACAAACAAAAAAACCTGCTTTGAACAGCTGGAACTGGCAGCTTTATCATTTCTGCTGTCCTTTGTCTTGTGGACTGGAACTTGATGTTCTTTAGTTATTTGAAAATGAGATTCCAATTTTTATAACAGTCATTCTTGGCATTTTACGATGTACCTGCTTCTTTGATTAGCATTTTTGTCATTCTGTTATATTTAAATGTGATTAAATTTTAGAATCGTGAACCTCTGATGCCATCTCCACAGTTTATCAAATCTTACTTCAGTTCTTTCACCGATGATATCATTTCTCAGCCCATGCTTAAAGGAGAGAAGTCTGATGAAGATAAAGACAAGGAAGGAGAGGCTTTAGAAGTAAAAGAGAAGTAAGTATGTCAGGCATGGTGTCTGCTTAATGGTTTTTTGCTGCCATGAACTTGGCAGAGCCCACATGGATTCTGAGTCATCTCAAAAAAACAGCTCTCTATGCACAGATATAGATAGACATACATACAAAAATTATATGATATTATTGTCAATTATAATAAACATACTTTAGCATGCATCTATTTTCTGGTGATTCAGGTTTTTCTACCAGAAGTCTCCCTTACTTGTATAATCCTTTGTGATTCTCTAGAAGACTCCTTGGGTTAAATGGTTGACCGTATTTGAACAGATGCACTAACTTGAGCTTTGTTATGTAGCTCAACATACAAATGTTTTAGTGCAGGAAAGTTTTTAATTATAAACTGTGAGATGCTTAGGAATACCCAAAAAGTAAATTTCTTCAAGGTTTTTTCCTGCTTGCCTAGGAAAATGGTATTCTTTGGGCTTCTTGTGTTTGATAGAAAGCTGAAGCCACAGTATAAGATACTATGTTTACAGCTGGACATCTAATGATGTAATGTCACATATAAGCTGCTTAGCCTGCTTATCCAGCAATATGTCTGTCTGCTATTGAGGCTAGCTCGCTTCTCTAAGAAAAGGTACAGCATTATTGCCAACATATTTTTTTAATGAGTTTGGAAGAAAAGGAAATTTTGTTCTAGTAGCAAAACATAACTGGGTTTTGGATCTGTAGCAAATTGGAAGGTTTGAGGGAACAGATTGCTTTTGATCTTTATCTCCCAGTTTTTCTACCATTGTTTGCCACCTTTTAAAAGAAGGTACTGTGCATAATTGTACTAAGTTGTATACATTTTAATTGATATATACTCTTTCCAAAAATTATAGTTGGAAAGTAAATGTTCAAGATATCATATAGCTCTTATGACAGTGGTTTAAATAATTCTTGTTCTAGCTAGAAATTAGTCCTTGTCACAGAAAAACTACAGCAAACTTAATATTATTATTCTAAAAGCTAAAAGCTGTGTTAAGAAATAGCAGGATACAGCTAGCACTCATCAGAACACTAACTGGAATTGGACCCAAGTTTTTGAAATCTATTTTGCTCTAAGCCTCAACTTAATCATGTTTTTTTTTTTAAATTTCAGATTAACATGAGGGTACATAGGATAGGTTACATTGGTTGCATTTGTAAGGTAAAGTCTGAGTTATAGTTGTGATCTTCACCCAGGAAGTGCATGATTTACCTGTACATTATACCCCTTAGGTGGGAACTTACCAAGCCCCTTACCATTTCCCCCAGCTTTATCATCTTTTAAATGGGGCTAATAATACCTCACAAAGGGTTATTGTGAGCTTTACAAATCATATTTATAAATATCTAGCATTTATATTCCCAATAAGTGGGAACTTACTACTTTTGATCTGATTTAATAATTATTTTTATTTTCTTAGCCTGGTGTCCTAAGGAATAAAACCAGAGTATAGGGAACATTAGAAAGTAATTATGGGAAAGGTTACTGCAGAGTTTATAAGATTTTGACTGACATAACTTTCAAGTCACTTGCCTATTTTTTCTATATAGAATATAAAAACTGAAATGAGAAAATCTTATAAAATGCATTATATTTTAAAGATACTTCAAATGTCATCTAGTATGAACTTCTTTTCAGCTCAAAAAATCCCTTCTACATAGTACATGTATCCCTAGTAAAGTCATGTTCTAGAAGAATATGAATTGATATTGTGCTCATTGCATCTTAAAAAATAGAGAAGGGTTAAAATATGAGGATATTTTTCAAAGTGCTATTTGATGGAAGGGTCTTCCTTTAAATTTTCCTTTTTGATAAGTCCACTTATTCTAATTCTGTTCTTTAAGATGAAGTAGTAAATTTTATGTATGAGAGTCCTTCAGATAGACCCCCAGTCCAGTTCATTCTCCATAGGACAGCTGAAGTAATCTTTACAAGCACAGCCCTGATCACATTTCTTCTCTTGGCTTCCATAACTCTAAACTCACTTGACTAGTTTCTGTTTTTCTGTTCTTCTGTTAGTCATGACATAGCTGTTGAATGCCATCAATGTGGCACAAATAGGTAAATAAGATGGAATCCTTAACTGTATTGCAAATCAGTCTGTCTCTCTCTTTAGCTCGTCTCTACACTATCTAAATGTCTAAGCCAAGGCATTAGCCCCAAGTTTCCAATTGACTCTGCTGTTCTTTTTAAAACTTTATCCAAGGCATCAAGAAAATCCCAATCTGCATCAAACGTCCTGATCTCTTTAACCTTTACCCCCAACTCCAGTCCCTCACTAGCTGATTGATTTGTTAAGGGGGACTAGACAATTGTTTAACTTGGGTGTGCTAAATGTGTCAAGTTTTAGCATTTGATCCTTTCCTAGTAAATAATTTCCTTTGTTTTTATTTTCAGTTCTGGATATTTAAAGGCCAAACAGTATATGGAAGAAGAAAACTATGATAAAATCATAAGTGAATGCTCAAAAGAAATAGATGCTCAGGGCAAATACATGGCAGAAGCATTATTACTACGTGCCACCTTCTACCTGCTTATTGGCAATGCCAATGCAGCCAAACCAGATTTAGATAAGGTCATCAGTTTGAAAGAAGCTAATGTGAAGGTACGTTTTAAAACGTGTATGAGTGTGTGCACATGTGAAAAAATTAGTAAAAAGAAGTGATGCTTTTAGGTATGTTTTGCCAGAATTTTTAGCATTTCAACTGCTGTTCTCCAAAGGGCTTTTTGGGGGTGGGGGGTTGTGGGAAGGAAGTACACCTAATGATAATTTAGTTGGTACACGAATCTAAAACACAAATATCAATGATATTTATGTTTAGCTGGGAAAGGAAATGTTTTGTCCTATAGCATCTGGTAGTTTCCAGCTTCTCTTTATAGTTAACTGCCTACCATATTGGACTACATATGGGCTTTGATAAAGCTAATCTGTTAGATGCACCAGCATATAAAATGTTTAATAAAAATAAACACACATAATAATATGTTCAGAAATATGTTATGTGAAAAAATAAAAACAGGTTCTAAAAATAGGGTTTATAAATACAATAGAACCTTTGTAAGTTCACCAAGGGAGTGTAACAAACTGGTCAACATACAGAAGCAGTCAGCATAAGGAATTAGGCCACCGTATTGATATGTACATGTGGTGCAAGTCCAGTCTATGAAAATTAGGTCAAGCATGGAGGTGTTACTGTATGCCAAAGTTTTTGGAGTTAAGTGGTTAAAACAACTTTTTATTTTCCAAGTGTTCTTAATTTGTATGTAATGATTTTCATAATTAGATTATAGAGGCATCTAATATATTATGAGAACCTTCTACTCATTTTAACAAGATAGAACTTAGTCACCAATTATCTGTATTCCTTATTAATGTATTAATATCTCTGTGACCTACTACTTCATTAAGTTATATGAATTCTGTAGCCTCTTTCACCTCAAAATGAATCATTTCTATATTTGAGGGGATATAAAAATTATTTTTAAGGCCTAAGTATTTGTTGAAATTTCCTTTCAAAGTGAAAATATGTACTTTGTAGTACTATGTTAGAAATCAGTAGAAATGTTATTTTCTACTGATTTTCCCGATGATTGTAACCATTACATTCTGCTGTTACATGTTTTTGTTGTAATTATGGAGGGTGTTATTTGTTTCATATATATATATATATAATATTGCTTTGAACAAAAAAAAATTTTTTTATGTTTAAAACATTTTTTTGAACAAAATTTTTAAGAAGAAATCTATTTGTTTTCATGATTATGACTTCTAATGGTAAGTAGTAAAGATATCTACTATAAGCCGTGTACAAAAATTAACTCAGAATGGGTCAGAAACCTAAATGTAAGTGCTGAAACAATAAAACTTTTAGAAGAGAACTGAGGGGTAAATAAATGTTCATTACTTTGGGTATGCAGTGGTTTCTTAAATATGATACCAAAAGTATAAACAACGCTCCAGAAAAGATAAATTAGACTTCATCAAAATTAAAAACTTTTGTTCTTGAAAGGACTCCATAAAGAAAAAGAAAACACACCGTGCAATATAGTAAGAGCCTCTTTCTACAAAAAAAAATTAAAAGAAAAAAATCAACCTGGCATGGTGGCCTTGCCTATAGTCCCAGCTACTCAGGAGGCTGAGGTGGCAGTATTGCTTGAGAATTGTGATTGTGCCACTGTACTCCAGCCTGGGCAACAGAGCGAGACTGTATCTTGACCAAAAAAAGAGACACATCATACAAATTAATTTGTGATTAAAATTTGCAAATAAAAAATTCACAATCATTTATTTGATAAGGGGATTGTATCTAGAATAAAGAACTCTTAGAACTCCACAATAAAAAGACAAACTATTAAAAAATGGGCAAAGGATCTGAATAGACATTTCTTCATAGAATATATACTGATGACTTATAATAACATGAAAAGGTGCTCAGTATCATTAGCCATTAGGTAAATGCAAATCAAAACCATAGTTATTACACCCACTAGGATGGCTGTAAATCAAAAGATAGGCAATAAGGCTAAAATCAAACACGTGGACACTAAGTGTTTTTTCAGGATGTGAAGAAATTGAAACCCTCATACATCACTAGTAAGAATGTAAAATGATAAATCCCCTTTGGAAATTAGTTTGGCAGTTCCTTAAAATGTTAAATGTAAAGTTAAACCATATGATCCGGGCAATGCCTGTGGCTCGATGAGTAGGGTGCCGGCCCCATATGCCTGGGGTGGCAGGTTCAAACCCAGCCCCAGCCAAACTGCAACAGAAAAATAGCCGGGCGTTGTGGCGGGCACCTGTAGTCCCAGCTACTCGGGACGCTGAGGCAAGAGAATCACCTAAGCCCAAGAGCTAGAGGTTGCTGCGAGCTGTGATGCCACCTTACTCTACCGAGGGCAACAAAGTGAGACTCTGTCTCTAAAGAAAAAAAAAAGTTACCAGCTATACTCCCGCATATCTACCCAAGAGAATTGAGTACATTTGGTAACACACAGACTTGTACATGAATGTTCATAGCAGCATTATTTATGATAGCCAAAAAGTGGAAACAAACAAAGTGCTTATCAACTGATGATAGGGTAAATTAAATGTGATATATATGCAATGAAATATTATTCAGCCATAAAAATGAATGAAGTACTTATTCGTGCTATGAAATAGATGAACCTTGAAAACATAGTAAGCGAAAGAAGCCGTACACAAAAGGTCATATAATGTATGACTCCATTTATATGAAACATCTAGAATATCCACAGAAATAGAAAGTAGATTGGTGGTTTCTAGGGGCTGGACAAGGAGGAGGAAGAGGCGGGAATGGGGTGGCGGTTTGCATGTGTGGGGTTTCTTTTGGGGTTATGAAACTGTTCTGTAATTAGAGGCGATTAATGCACAAATTAAAGTGAATATACTAAAAATGGTCAACATGCATACTTTAAAAGGGCAAGCTTTATGGTATGTGGATTATATTAGGAAGCAATTATTTTAAAAAACTAAGTTGTAAAACACTGAAGAAAAAATGAACCTTTTCTCATTTTTGGTCTATAGCTTCGAGCAAATGCCCTCATCAAAAGAGGCAGCATGTACATGCAGCAGCAGCAGCCTTTGCTGTCCACTCAGGATTTTAACATGGCTGCTGACATCGATCCTCAGAATGCAGATGTTTATCACCATCGAGGACAGGTAAATCTGTTTCCTTACCAAGCATTCTGGGCTTCAGACAGCCACTTGCTAGCACTTTTGAGAGTTCTTACATCCTTTCTGATAGTTGTGAACGCAGTATCAATGGTTTACATTTGGATTGGCCTTCATTTAGTTCTGTCTTGAACATTTGTCTCTATAGTTTGTGTATTTACTTAGGAAAAAAGAAAAAGGGAAGGCAAACAATGTTGGCTTGCCAATTCCAGTTTGTTTTTCATGTGTTCATAGATTTTCAGTGAGTAAAACATTAATAACATTTAGTAAGTATTTTGAGTTAATGCCAGAATCAACAGGATGATTTCTGTGGGCTTCTTGCTATAAGGAAATAGCTTGAACTGCTCAAATAATACAAAAATATCTCTTGGAATTTTGTAACAGGCATATTAGTTTTTTAGTAAAAATATATAGTGAAGAACACAGTTCTCAACACAGCCTCACGTGGGAAAAACATGGCTTTATAATCTGCTTACCATGGCTTTGGTATGGGCTCTCCATTATAGTAACAGAAAAACTATGTTTTTTCTGATGGAGAATTTTAACTAATATGGTAACATATCCTAAGAAATGCATTTTTTAGTGCCAGGCACAGTGGCTCATACCTGTAATCCTAGCACTCTCAGAGGCCAAGGTTGGAGGATTACTTGAGCTGAGGAATTCAAGACCAGACTGAGCAAGAGCAAGACCCCATTGCTATTTGAAAGAAAAGAAAAAAGAAATGAAGTTTTAAGCATTTCATTGTGCAAATGTCATAGAGTTTACTTATGTAATTCGAAGTGATATAGCCGCTACAAACCTATATAGCATGTTACTGGACTGAACATTGTGGCATTTGTAACACAATGGTGAGTATTTGTGTATATGAACATATTAAAACATAGGACAAACACCGTAAGAGCACTACATAATGCAATCAACATCGATTGAAACGTCATTATGCAGCCCATGACTATATATTTTTTTTTTTTTCATTATTGTTGGGGATTCATTGAGGATACAAGAAACCAGGTTACACTGATTGCGTTTGTTAGGTAAATTCCCTCTTACAATCCTGTTTTGCCCCCAAAAGGTGTGGCACACACCAAAACCCCACCCCCTCGCTCCTTCCCTCTCTCTGCTCTTCCTTTCCCCACCCCTTCCTCATTCATTCTCTCTCTGCTCTCCCTATATTTCTTTTTGAACTGTGTTAGGAAATGTTGCAGTAACCTCTTAAAATTCTTGACATTTTGATCCTTACTGGCAGGGTCTTAAGATTAATTTTGAAAGGTAATTATCTGGTATCTAACCTGCTTTGAAATTAGAAAGCACAGAAATGTTTAGTTTTTTGGAAGAAGGGGTTTCTTGCCTAGTAGTGATCAAAATTTCAGTGCAGAAATGGTGGGTTTATAGTCCTTTTTAAAAAAAATTGGAGACTAATTGAAGTTTTAGAATCTTTTCTTTAAAATTACAGACTTTGTAGTTCACTGTTTCTATAAAGTAATTCTGTATTGAATAGTACATGCTGACATTATGCTAAGCATGATAATAGAGAGGAGACACAGTACATACTTGTACCTATTATTTTGAATTGTATTTATGTATTTTTTTCTTAGCTGAAAATACTGCTTGATCAAGTTGAAGAAGCAGTGGCAGATTTTGATGAATGTATTAGGTTAAGACCTGAGTCTGCTCTGGCACAAGCTCAGAAATGTTTTGCATTGGTAGGTACTGCTTTCTTTTGTATTTTTCTAGATATCGCTTTCATTTCCCAGTGTCAGCAAAGATGAGTATATCATTGTCTACAAAGATAAATATTTTTCCCCACAAAGGATGACTGGTTGGGGGGGGGGAATGTTAGTAAGCTTATATACTGATTGATATAGCTCCTGTTTTTCTCTGTATGTTTGTTTGATTTCATCTTCATAGATGTTTGTCTCTGATTTTATGCTCCTCGAAACAGAGCTGGTCTCCTTGTTTCTCTACCATAAACCAGTCTAAAGAGCAAAAACATTATGAGGAAATAATCTGCAATCATGACACCATGTAACTGCTTTCTGGAGCTATTTCTTTTTTTTTTTTTTGAGACAGAGCCTCAAGCTGTCACCCTGGATAGAGTGCCGTGGCATCACAGCTCACAGCAACCTCCAGTTCCTGGGCTAAAGCGAGTCTCTTGCCTCCCAAGTAGCTGGGACTACAGGCGCCCGCCACAATGCCCGGCCATTTTTTTTGGTTGCAGCCGTCATTGTTGTTTGGCAGGCCCGGGCTGGGTTCGAACCCACCAGCTCAGGTGTACGTGGCTGACGCCTTAGCCCATTGAGCCACAGGCGCCGATCCAGGAGCTATTTCTTAATATTAAAAATCACAAAGTTTAAAAGGTTGAAAAAAAGAAAAATCCATTTCTGGTTAAAAGAGGTACTTCCAATTAGTCCTAGAGCTGGAGTCCTAAAAGAATTTTCCTTTTAAAGAAAGAAATTAGATCACTGACAAAACACATCTATATTATACATGAAAAAAGTGATAAAAATTGTATTAAATTTAAAATTCTCCCACTTATATGCAACTTCTTAGAGGGTAGTTGATGCTTTTCTAGAGTATTGAACATCTTTAAATTGTGTAGTGACCATGAAGTCCTAGTTATATCTACCCTTTGGATCGCTGCTGAGGAGATATTTCCTTAGAATAGTTTTGGATGCAGCAAATAATGTTAACAAATCTGCTTTTCTCGAAATATTCTTGTAATTTTGTGTGTTTTTAATGATATGTTAGTAGGCCCATTTTTATTTTTTTTAAATAGTATCGCCAGGCATATACAGGAAACAATTCTTCGCAAATCCAATCAGCTATGAAAGGTTTTGAAGAGGTCATAAAGAAGTTTCCAAGGTGTGCTGAAGGTTATGCACTGTATGCTCAGGTAAGTGTGATTTTTCAGTTTTTTTGTTTTTTTCTTTAAGAAGAAATACATTTATATGCTGAATCTCAGTAAGGAAATCAGAAAACAGTGCCACCCTGGTTGCAGCTTCTGTGGAAACAGTTGGTTTTGTTCCTGCTTTAGATTTTCATGGCCCCTTGGATGGTTCTGAATCACTTCAACAGAGGCTCCTTTATTATATAATTTATAATCCTGACTCTAAATTTGTTTTTTTTTTGAGACAGAGCCTCAAGCTGTCACCCTGGATAGAGTGCTGTGACATCACAGCTCACAGCAACCTCCAGTTCCTGGGCTCAAGCGAGTCTCTTGCCTCCACCTCCCAAGTAGCTGGGACTACAGACGCCCGCCATGATGCCTGGCCATTTTTTGGTTGCAGCCGTCATTGTTGTTTGGCAGGCCCGGGCTGGATTTGAACCCACCAGCTCAGGTGTA
This sequence comes from Perodicticus potto, assembly GCA_963574655.1. Lineage (NCBI taxonomy): Eukaryota > Metazoa > Chordata > Mammalia > Primates > Lorisidae > Perodicticus > Perodicticus potto. The sequence continues at coordinate 15,928 of CAUYRH010052661.1, forward strand.
CGTGGCTGGCGCCTTAGCCCATTGAGCCACAGGCGCCGAGCCCTGACTCAAAATTTGTAATGTGGTAAAGCTTAAGGTGAGAATTTCCCTCATGTTTTCACTTGGATTGGTTTTACAAAAAGTAATTACCCTAGAGAAATTTACTGTATACAATTTGGCAAGGAGGATGTCACTGTCCTTTTAAATCAGTGGTTTTCAACTTCCTAATGCTGCAGCCACAGGTTGAGAACCGCTGTTTTAAATGATTAGGTAGGCTACGACAGCTTATTTTATTTCCCTTTGCTTTATTTACAATTCTGGAAGTTTTCTTGGTTTGGGAATGAAACTATGGAAATAGCATTTAAATTTGAATTATTTTAACTTTTTGATTCTAGTCTGAAATTCTTGAAAACTTATTAATTTTAAATCATCCATTTATATGAAAATAATTACAGCCACAGGTATACTTCTTCTTTTTACAGAAATCATTTCTGAATGACTTTCTCTTAGCCTTTTAAGTTGAAAGTTACTTTTGGTATCTACACAAACCGGCGATGTCTATACTTAGATATTTTTTTCTGTTTTATCTTTTTATTGCAAAAGAAATGTTGGTTTTTCCCCCACCCACAAAATCACAGAAATAGAAATCACTTAAAAAAATTACCACTCCTGGCTCAGCACCTGTGGCTCAAGCGACTAAGGCGCCAGCCACATACACCTGAGCTGGTGGGTTCAAATCCAGCCCGGTCCCACCAAACAACAATGACGGCTGCAACCAAAAAAATAGCCAGGCGTTGTGGTGGGCGCCTGTAGTCCTAGCTACTTGGGAGGCAGAGGCAGGAGAATCGTGTGAGCCAGGATTTGGAGGTTGCTGGGAGCTGTGATGCCATGGCACTCTACCCAGGGGGACAGCTTGAGGCTTTGTCTCAAAAAAAAAAAAAAAAAAAAAAATTACCACTTCTCTCTCTGAACCATTCATAAGGTTGCTTATTTTGTTTTTGATACCTTCATGCTATCTTTAGATCAGAAAAAAAATTCACAAGGATTTTGAGGGTTTATTGAGGAAGGAACCATGAGAATAATGATTTGTGTTGGATCTATTTTTTAAAAGTAAATCTTTGAATATCACATCATTTGGGATTGAAATTCTGATATATGAAGCATAACCCAGGAATTTACTAGTCTCTGTTTGAAGTAATTTTATCTATTCAGTCTTTGTCCTTTACAATTCCTAGACAAGCTGTTGTTAATAAAAAATGAGACTTTGGTTGCTTCTGTACACTAATTAATTATTAAAGCATGCACTATATGAGATTTTATAGAATGTATAAAAATTAAAATAAATGCACATTTTAATCATATGACGTTTGTATTGAATAAGTACACTTGAGTTTGTGCCTTATACTTAATAAGAAACCAGAAAGTGACAGTACGATCATCATCATTGTCATGGAATGATGGAAGTGGTTTTTTGGGGGGTACAGATTTGTGTAAACAGCTAAGAGAGCAAAGTCCTCTGTTAAAACAGTATTAGGAGGGGTCAAGGGATAGAGTTCACCTTTTGAGGGCAGGACACAAATATAAGACAGTCCTTATCTAACAAAAGCAATCAATGTAACCTGCTTCTGTGTACCCTCAATGAATCCCCAACAATAAAAAAGAAAACAGTATTAGGAATAATTCTTCGGCAGAGCTTTCTTAATTGCACATTTCCCTACTGCCTGCAAGGTAGGTTTGGTTTATATGAGCTGTCTTCTCTTCAGTGTTAGCATTATTACAGTCTGTTTACGCTGAAATTTCTGTTTTTTTGTCTCTCTTTCATATACATAACAGTACATAAATAGAGTGAGTTATATAGTGTAACTTTTTTCTTGTAATTCTCACAGCTTGGGCAGAGCATGATCTAGTATCCACAGAACCATGCTTTCCATTTCAGCCATGGGGATTTGCCTTAAAATAGATGACTATGGATGCTTGCTTTTTGAATCAGTAATTTTTAAGGAATGACTCTAGTAACAGTTAACACATATACCATCACTTAGCCTTCCAAATGGGTATTGCCTTTAGAGTAATTCCCTTAGGATGTATTATGATAAATCATTGAGTGACATGAGTGTACCTATGAGAATGGTATGTTGGAACTTTCACTGTAGTGAGATTTTTCTGTATTCTACAGTTTGCCAGCTTATCTGCCATTGTATATTAATTAACCACTTACCATAAAGTGGAGATAGTTAAACTTACATATTTGTAATAATGCCACCTTAAAACCCCAGTAATTAAGTTGTAAAATTTAAGTTTGTTTGTACCTCCCAAACGTGATAATTAGGTAATTAATGAATAAATGAATTGAAATTTAATAATTAATAAGCAATATACTTTTAAATGCTTAGGTTGACAGTTACCTTAATATAACTGAAGTATCTCCTCACATAGGCATTGACAGATCAACAACAATTTGGTAAGGCTGATGAAATGTATGATAAATGTATTGATTTGGAACCAGATAATGCCACAACATATGTTCATAAAGGGTATGTATTTTTGTGGTTCTATTTGTTCCAGTAAGATACTAAATTTCTTATATACTAATAAAATAGATTTCTTTTGACCACTGAGGAAGGAAACTGTGGTAAAGAAGTTAATTGACAAAATTTCTTAATACTTGTAGATGCTGTTTCTTCATTTTTATATAAAAATTGGTACTTGTACTATTTTCACTTTAAGTGTTTTAATTTCAGTTCTGAACATCCTGTCAAATACTGCTTATATCAGGTGGCGCATGTGGCTCAAAAAGTATGGCGCCGGCCCCATGTACCGGTTCAAACCCAGCCTCGGCCAAAAACTGCAACAACAACAACAAATATTGCTTATATCTAAACAGAAAACACACTTAAATTTTTCCTGTCCTTGTATGCTTAAACTATGATAAGAAATTTCACTTAAATTTATATAAAGTAAAAAATACAAAGACTGTAAGAGCAATATAGTTGAGGAAAAAAGAACAATTTGATGCTGATTATATACAGCTTTACTTTTTGTTTGTGCTTGAAAGTCAAATTATTAACTCACTGAGCAAAAATTGAGTCATACACTTAAACATTCCTGTTAACTGGGCCATAGTCACATCTAACTATCATTTTTCATTTGCAGTTTACTTCAACTTCAGTGGAAGCAAGATCTGGATAAAGGTTTGGAACTTATTAGCAAGGCTATTGAAATTGATAATAAATGTGATTTTGCATATGAAACCATGGGAACTATTGAAGTACAAAGGTAACTTCTAGAGTCTGTTCTTAGGAAATATACGGCAACTCTGTAGATATTTATCTTTTCCTCTTTGCATACATGTTATTGTCAGTATCTATTAAATTTTTAAAGTCTGTTATGTCTCTTGATGCAAGCTTCACTCAAAACTATACAACTTTGACCTTGTTTCATTATTTTTCCAAAGTAAAAGTCATACTTTTAGGAAAAGTACTGGAAAAATATACCTATAATATTCTTAGGCAGTGATGTAAGGATTGGTAGCTATGTTGCCAAAAGATCTAAATCAGCTACAAGGGGCTACCCAAATAACTGAGCGAGTTGCAGCAGCATCTTTGAGCACCTGAGTTTTCTTTCAAATTAGGACTGGAAAAGAAGATTTTTTGCAATTCTGACTTTGCATAATTTCTTGTTTGTGTAAATATTTATCCAGAGTTCCACGTAAGATCCATCATTAATGGGTGACAATTGTTTATACATGGGATTTATTATAGTATACCATCTTAGTATTGGTGTTGCTGTCCATTTGAGTACCTACTCTGGGCCAGGTACTGAACTGAACTTCAGGTGTTTTCTATATACTATTCCAATTGATCCTTACCCCTATCTTTTTTTTTTTTTTAACCCCTATCTTTATAAAGGTGAAGATTATATGACTCCCAGCTTAATTCATGTCCAGACGTGTTAGGTTAATAAGGTTGCACAGTGAGGCAGTAGAGAAGACAGGATTTGAGCCCTATTTTCCTGATGCCAAAAATGACTGATCTTGCCACCATGACTTGTCAGCAGCCAGCAGAGGTTTTCTTCTTTTCCTGTCATTCAACCCCTCCTCTGGTCCTTTCCCTGCTGTAGAGTGGACAGAATATATAAAGGCTGATGAAAAAGTTTGTGGCTCTTTTGAACCATTCTGTACTGACAGTTGCATGTAAATATTATTTCCTAATTTCTATTGGTTGATATGAATAAGCTATTCTCAGACTAGGATAGGGTAGTAGCTCTTTACCTTTTCTGAGTAATGCTGTGGATTCTTCTTAGAACAACACACAGATAAAAACACTTCATTTGTAAGGCATCTGTAGATCCTGGGTGAAGGACCCTAAATTTAGGGATTTGATGTAATTCTGTTGTGTATTAATTATACTTTGAGGAAACCTTTCCAAATCTTGCCTTATAATTAAAATAAATGAATGAGAAGGAATGAATGAAATTGCAGATTTAACGATTTAACAGACCTACCAGCTGTTGAGATAATATTTGAACATGAACACTTGACAAAATTTTTTTAAACTAAGTCTGTCATATAGCTGTATGGTGTAGGAGGTTAAATATAGGTAACTCTTACTTCTCAGAGTCTAACTGGCATAAATATATTAAGGACTTAACAAATATTTGTTGTAGGATTACATACATATATGTATACATACATAGCTAGCACTAAGTTATGTAACATAGTTGGTTCTCTTAGCCGCACTTACACCTTACCATAAGAGGAAAATTATATTTTATTGACTAAGCATATTCATTTATTTACTAAAGCAGATGGTAATTATCAGCCATTGTACTAGGTTTTGGGAATTAAGATGTCCATCATGGATCTTATAAGACTGTGTTGTAAACAAATGTGTACTCATTTAACTATGCATAGAATGTCAGTAGCTCTTTGGGAATACTGGAGATAGGACAGCTAATTCCCCTGGGGAGAGAAGGGGAAAATATTTTTCATGAGGATATTTTATTTGAACTAGGCCTTAGAAAGGTAAGGATTTGAGCAGTATTAGGCAGAGGCAATAAATAATCTGAGTATTATGTATACTCAGGTTTGAGTGCACAGTCAAGGAACTCAGACCTTGGTGCATGGAGTTGGGGTGTGGTGGTAAGAGATGGGGCAAAAAGAAAGTGAATTCATGCAGGTCTGTGAAATGAAGCCCTTAAACGCCATTAGCATCCTCTAAGGCTGTGTCACTGCTTTCTAAAGCTTTACGGTATAGTAGAAACACGGAGAATTTAGGAATCAGACAGAATTATGATTTGAAATAGAGCTTATCTATAAACAGAGAATACAAGAGGTATGATTTAAGCACATAGTACTTATAATAGTAGCTGACACTTGCTGAGAACTTTCAATGTGCTATGCATTTTAATGGAATCATCGTCGAAACTTACTAGCTAGACTTCATGTAGCATCACTTACAAACTTGGTTGGTTATAATGAAATTCTTGTTAAATCTGAGACTTTTAAAAATTTGTTCTTTTAGAGGAAACATGGAGAAAGCCATTGACATGTTCAACAAAGCTATTAACCTGGCCAAATCAGAAATGGAGATGGCCCATCTGTATTCACTTTGTGATGCTGCCCATGCTCAGACAGAAGTTGCAAAGAAATATGGATTAAAACCACCAACATTATAAAACAGGAGGAAAGGAGACTGACCCTATTTTTAAAAGAAGTTTACCTCCTCTTCAGCTGAACCCTAAAGACACTGTCATGAACCATGTTGAATGGTGGAACTTAGTGTTTCCCTTTGTGGTGGTGTCATTTGTTACATCTGTTTCATGTTTAGGTGTTGTGGGTGTGGCTGTTGAAGGAAGTTTGCAGTCATGCAGCTTTTATTCCCTGTGCAACAAAAGCTTAGAACATATTAAAGGGATATTAAAATAAAGTTGCAAAGAGTACAAATGATAATTGGCCATGCAAATAAAAACTTTGATTTGTTGATTTGTTTTTTTTAATGGGGGGGTGGGGGGTGATTATATTCTGGATGATTTTGTCTTCATATATATGTATGTATAATATGAGTATTTTACAGCATGTTTGTTTTTAAATTAACATAGTAAGTGCTGTAAAATAGATGTCTTTTGTATTCAGTCTGTTTCAGTTGATTTTTTGAAGGAAACTGCTTAAATGGGGATTAAAGTAAAATTGAGAGAGCCTCTAAACCATTGTCAGCATGCACAATGCCTCTGATTCTGCAAAACCTTAGAAACTTAGTGGTAACTGTTAATCCTCTTGGCTTACTTCGACTCTAATGGATAATGGACATCATTCTTCAAGTCCACAACAGCTGATTTTCATCCAGTAAATTATGCTGAAGTAAAATATTCTGATTGATATACCTACTGGAAGACTGAGTATTGATGGGGGAGTAGACCCAGAAAAGAGGTAAGATGAAACAGAAATGTTTATAATTAATTGTCTATGACTATGTTCTGTAATAAGTACTGCTATTTAATAGTGTACTTTTTAAAGAGAGTATAGGTTGCTTATCTGTATAACCCCCCCCCCAAGGATGTGTTAATATGAGCGTATTTAATGAGCTTAAATTTTCTAATGAAGAAAATATGGCGAAAGGTTCAAAAGGCTATAAGTCTTAAATCCAGAGCATAGCATTTCCTGATACGACAAGTGTAGTGCTTCAACTATTGGCTACGTGTGCTTAAGGAATTTTGAGCCAGTAATTTCCAGGATGATGGAGACACGTGGAGTGCTTTTTAGTGCTGAACTAACCTTGATCTCTAAGGACTAATTGCTCATGTCCAGGTCTTCACTAGGGATACTGACAACAGGTTTTTGTTTGGTTTTGTTAATTTTATCTATATTCCACCTCTTTATTTAGAAATAACTTGAAGACTTATTTCCAGTTTTCACTTTTATAGACCATCATTGTGCTTACATGCTAGATTTTTCTGGTGGGGAAAGGGTAGTATTCTTAAGGGATATCTAATTTTGAGATATTCAAAGATGGGGAGAAGTTTAAGACTTAATATAACAAAAGAGGATACTCCTTTTTAAAAAAGTAAACTTTCAGTTATACTTTTCTGGAAATGAAATAAAATGATAGTTTACATTGTTGTAGGTAAAGGAGTGTTTTATCCTGCTGAAAGCAAAAAAATTTTCTCTATAAATGCTCTTTTTTAGAATCTAAATGACTCTCTTTCAAAGTAAATATGTGGAAAATATCAAGGAGGCCTCTCATTAGTAGGAGCAGTTAACATAATTTGAGATACAGTAGAACCTCCATAATTGACCACCTCCTGAAGTTGGCCTAATTTTCATATAGGATATGCACCACAGGTACATACCAGTACAGCAGCCCTAGTTCCTTAGGTTGACCACCTCTGTATGTTTACCAACTTGTTACAGTCTCTTGGGTGGTCAACTTACAGAGGTCCTGCTGTAATTTGGATGATGGAAAATTTGAGAGTTCAGCATTTTGTTCTTAAATTGTGCACCAATTATGATAGCCCCTTAATATAGAAATGTTCTACTTCTCTGTCCTCGGACTTAAAAAAAGGTTTTTATTTGCATGGCTGTACTCACATTAATATTGACCTATCTTCTACTCTTCTCCCTTCTTTCCCCTTGGGGTTGGGTAGGAAAACACAAAGGAAACTGAAGCATGTGCCATTCAGTCCTATCATTCCAAATTCTCACGGACTGTTGCCTGTTGTGAAAATATTTGAAACTGCACTGAAAGCTGCATCTGTCTGTATCTTTTCTTTTGTAAATGACCTCACATGTAAATTCACCAAATAAACATTACATTCAAGCTTTTCTATATATTCTTTAAATAGAAAGATAGGCAGTTTATTCATTTATTATGGTATTGGGTAAATTCATAGTCACTCTCCTGTGGGCTCAAACTAACTTTGAAAATAGGGACATACTGGACGTGTTAATATACAAAGCAAAATAAGTTGGTTGGTGTGAAAGGTAAAATTTCTCCCTAGTGGGATAAGGCCCCACAGAGAACTAGGAGACCTAGCTGACTTCATTCTTAATCTTACCCATACTCACAGGGCAACCTGCGCCCTGTGGATAAGTTTATCTTCAAACTGGTTTCACCAGTAAGTTTGATCATGGTTCTCAACAGCAGAAAGCATACCTGAAGTTATTTCTACCATACTTGATAATTGTCATCATGTAACTACTATTTGTTCATTTAAAACACTATAATGTCACGAATTTATTCATTTCCAACTAAGGCACTACCCTAATCTCCTAGCTCTGAGCTCCAAATAGCTAGGTCCAAGTCAAGCAGTGCTTTTATGACTGTACATCCTGACGTATTTGAGCATAGGTAGGTCATCTTCCCTGTGAGGGATTCACTTACACTGGCAAAATGTGTTGCCTTACCTAAACTCCAAGAGTAAGTCACAACTGGATCACAGTCTTCAAAGCAATTGAAAACAAACCCAAAACTATCATTGTGTAGTTAATTAGAAGTCAGGGAGTACAGGGGAGTGGCAGTTAATCATATCTTATTTATGGCCTTAGATTAGTGTTCTTCCCATGCAAGTGGAGAATTCAAGGTTCATTTTGATCACATGCCACTTTCTTACCACACACTGCCTATGAATGAAATGTTGTGTACTAATTACAGGAGATACTTCATTTCTTTTTATAGTTTTTGAGTGTACCTGAAGGCAAGATCACCTGATAAAACACTAAAAGGACATGAAGAAAATTCATTTAATGAAATAAAAACACAAGTTTTAGCATCCATCTGCCTTATCTGTCATAGGAATGCTGCATCAAGGTAAAGTTCCTCTGCCTCTATAGCATCAAGATAGCTAGGATGTCTTGTCTACTCTTTGAAACTATACCAAGCAGCTCTTTGGGGTAAATTCTTGGGGATTTCTTAGGGTAATAAGAGGAAATCCAAGAGGGGAGGTCTCCTAAGATCCACGTCAACCAGATCTTCCTTTCATCCTTTCAGGTACAGGCTTTACTGCAAGTTTTTCTGTTCCTTAGAAATGATTTCAACATTAAAATTACAACTTAGGTTATTAAGTACGAAATGTCAGATTTCCTTAAGAATTAATTTGACAGTGGCTATATCTGACCTTTCACTTTTACACTAATTGAGGGGTTTTATTTGTTTTTACTGGGAAAGTACCTCCTTTTTCTTTCAAATGCATGTTTTGGCTTGTATTTAAAGCAATTTTGGTGAAACCATGGATAGGTCAGAAATTCATGTTAATTTCAAATACAAGTTGCAGTGCAGCACAGACAGCTCAAAATATCAGTGAAGGGGTTGGAAAGGATATAGCTACTGAACACATAGTAAGTACATTGATAATTTGGGAAGTTCCCATTTAATTTTGAAAATAAGCCATGTGGGTGACTTAAGACCAAGGTGGATAGTTAATGAGCTGAAGGCTGAAGTGAAAGCAAATCCATCTCAAACTATGTGCAAATTAGCAAGGTTTGGTGTCACTATTCCAACAATATTGGAACATCTGAAACAAATCAGCAAGGTAAAGGAGCTACATAGATGGGTTTTGCATAAATTAAATGGAAGAAGAGAAATCTTGAAGCTTGCCTTTCTTTGCTGTTACAATATAAATGCAAACCATTTCTACAACTTACTGTTACATGTTATGAAAAATGGATTCTTTTTGGCAATTGAAAGCATTTGGCACAATGGTTAAAGATTAAGTGCCCAATCACAGTCAAAAAGCAAATATTCATCAAAAAAAGCTAATGGTGTCAGTTTGGTGGTCCAGCACTGGTATACACTACAGCTGCATGTCAATCACTGCAGATTCTAGTGTAGTCAATTGGATAAAATGATGAGGATGCTAGTGATTAAGCAGCCAAGATTGGCCATACAAACTGGCCAATCCTTTTGCAAGACAGTGCTTGACCAGGCGGCACCTGTGGCTCAGCGAGTAGGGCGCGTGCCCCATATACCGAAGGTGCCAGGTTCAAACCCAGCTTTGGCTGAACTACAAAAAAGGACAGTGCTTGACCATATGTTGCACAAACAATGGTGCTTAAACTCTAGAATCTGGACATGTATACTGTTTTCCACCATATTCACCAGACCTTGCACCAAGTGATTATACTTCTAGGCTTTTGGGCCACTTCTTGCAAGGAAAAATCAGTTCTGAACAAGCTGTGGGAAAAACACCATTCATGATTTCACTGCCACTGGCTATCCAAGATTAAACTGTTTTGATGGTTTAGGCACATACATTTGTTGTATTGATGATTTTTTAAGATACAATAAACTATGGTTTTGATTTGAAATTGGGTATTTCATATTAAGGACCTAAAACAAAGTATAACAATTTGTCTGTGAGCCTGCAAGAACAAGTACTAGTGGTTCCTCAAAGTGCACACTATAGGATTACTTAAAAGTTCCGAATATCCTTTAAAAGAAATCCGTGAGGCTGCATTTTTGGCAATGGCCCAAACCTAGAAACAGCCTAATTGTCCACCAGCAGGTAAATGGATAAACAAATTGTGGTATATCCATACAATGGAATACTACTCAAAACAGGAGTGAATTACTGGTACACACACAAATGAACCTCCAAATAATTACAATGGAAGATAATGTACTAGGAAAAAGCACATATGGCATTATTCCATTTTTATATAATCTAGAAAACACAAACTAATCTGTAGTGATAAAGCTTATCAGTAAGGACAGGAGTAGCCAGAGGAATTATAAAACCACAAGGAAACTTTTGGAGGGGTAAATATATTTATTATCTTGATTACAATGTCTTGTGGCTATATACATGTCAAATTTTAACAAACTATTGCTTAATTTTTTTAAAAAGTCAACACAATTGTGCCAATTATAAATTTAAAAATTAATTTTAAAAGACATTATTTTCACTTCTCTTCTTAGTCTACAATGGTGTTTTTCAGAGGTTAAATGATACTGATGCCTGCATTTCTTATAACTAATGGAATGTATGCTCAGGTACTTGTTTTGGATTTTTCTGTTGTATTTTCCAGTATGGTAAATATCTATCTAAAACCAGTGGTGTGCTAAAGCGGGATTGCACCAGCTCACAAGAGCTGACTGTGCATGTCTATTCCCAACTCCGTGTTCACAGGTATCAACTTGATAGCCTGAACTCAGCCATGGTAAAATATGCTACAAAAATTAGCAAAATCAGGGCGGCACCTGTAGCTCATCGAGTAGGGCACCAGCCCCACATACCCAAGGTGGCAGGTTCAAACCTGGCCTCGGCTGAACCGCAAAACAGAAAAATAGCTGGGCGTTGTGGCGGGCGCCTGTAGTCCCAGCTACTTGGGAGGCTGAGGCAAGAGGCTCCTCGCCTAAGCCCAGGAGTTGGAGGTTGCTGTGGGCTGTGTGATGCCACGGCACTCTACCAAGGGCAATAAAGTGAGACTCTGTCTCTACCAAAAAAAAAAAAAATTTAGCAAAATCAGCTAAACAATTAACAGCCCACCATTACCTATAACAAAGATAAACAAAAACTCATTGACATCTTTAATTTTTATGGAGAGAGAATATTGCAGTAGGGCTTAGGCAGTCCTGCCTCAGCCTCCCAAGTGGCTAAGACTACAGATGTGTACACTATACGTATACTAGCTCAGTCCTTCATTTTTAATTGTGCAAAATAATTTTGGTTTTTTTTGTTGTTTTTTGTGCAAAATAATTTTGAGACCAAAAAGTCTTAAGAAATACTAGGCTCAGTGGTTCCTTATCTATGGAGCTAGAAAATATTACTAGGGAAAAAAAGCGAAAGATTTTCGGACACTTCACAAATTTTTTTGCAGAGATCGATACTTCGATAAGTTGCCTTCACCAAATGCCACCACTGCCATTCTCCCATAGGGCTCACTATTGGCCCAGTATTTGCCCCATGACCAGGAGGGTTTGGGGTTGAATGATTAGCTCCTTCTTAAATTTGAGCACAAAAGCTGCTAGGAAGGAAGGGGCTGCCACCTTCTCTGACAAACCAAGTATCTACCACCTTGTCCTATAGCTGCTCATGGACCAAAAATAGAAATTTAAGATACTGCTTGGAAAATAATAGTACCAGACCACATCCTCTATAATGGAGTGCAACTCCAGCAAATGAAGTATGACGTCCAGGACATAAGTTAGGTGAACCAACCATCAGGAAACCAAGATCTCACACTTTTACCAACTGTTTTGAAGCAACTTAAAATACAGAAGAAGTTTCAAGGCTAGCCCCTCTGTCCTTAGTCTTGTCCCTACATCCTTTTAAACTATGTAATGTGATACAGAGAATGTCAGTGTGCTGAGGCTCCATCATCAAACAGAGAGCTTCCTGGAAAGGAACAGACTGACATTACAAAAAAAAAAAAAGGCTTTCCATTAAAAAATTAAACATCAGGTCATGATAAATTGTGATAAAATATGTTTGTTTCTGAATTGGGAAGTTGATCATGTTGCAGAATCATATCCTATTTCATGACATGTTGGAAATACAAACTTCAGGGCTTTTTCATCTCCACTGCATAGAGATCTGATCGCTTTTGTCTAAAAATGGGGATTTGCTGGCGTATTTCAGCCAACTTCTTCAGGTCTGCAAAAACAGAAAAGTACAATATTAATTATTTATAACACCTCACTAACCAAAGAGACCTTTTTCCCCAGACTGTAAAAACCACCAGAGTCCCAACAAATAACACAGGCCTTGCTGAGATGTATGGATGGCCTGGCAATGGCAATGGCATCACTTCAAACCAAGCCAAGAAAACTCAAGCTGAGCTACAGCCTCTAGGGCTTAGCCAGAGAAGCAGACCCTAGAATATCTGCAAGGAAAAATGAGGGGCATAAAGGAGCCTTTCCAAGTGACAGAGACTGCACAGCTGTGGAATCTGACCTCAGAACGAATGGGCAGGGGACACGAGAGACCTAAAAACTGCCTGGGCAAACCTTACCTATGTCTGAATACACGATCATTTCTTCTGTGCCAGCTTTGGCGAGTACCTCCCCCCTGAAAAAGAGGCAGGGTAAAATAAATGGACTTACAGATTTTAGTGATATTCAAGATCCCTATGTTTTTCTTCCCCGACTCTAGGACAAAGGGGAAAGAATCTGAGATTGAAAACAACAAGACAGAGGTGTAAATTCCACTCAAAATTTAAGTAATTATGGCTCGGCGCCTGTGGCTCAAAGGGCTAAGGCGCCAGCCACGTACACCTGAGCTCGCGGGTTGGAATCCAGCCCAGACCTGCCAAACAACAATGGTGGCTGCAACCAAAAAATGGCCAGGCGTTGTGGCGGGCGCCTGTAGTCCCAGTTACTTGGGAGGCAGAGGCAGGAGACTTGCTTGAGCCCAGGAATTGGAGGTTGCTGTGAGCTGTGATGCCATGGCACTCTACCCAGGGTGACAGCTTGAGGCTCTGTCCCAAAAAAAAAAAAATTAATTATATGACCTTGTAAAAAGTCATTTTGAGTATCTACTTCCTAATCTACCATTGGAAATACAAGCTCTATGAGGGTTTAGTGAGAAAACTGCAGTATGTTTTATAAGATGCAAACTGCTGGGAAATGGTAATTACCTGGTTATAAAGAACTGGGATTAGAGTTATCTGCAATCAACATGAAGCTCCATTCCATGCCCTCCAGAGTATATTTTTGTGAGACCCTTTATAAAGCAGTGAAGATCCGCCCTACACACCTGCTGGGCTGCTCCCCTATTTGAGGGTGGGAAGGCTGGGCTGGGATCTCCATATTAATGGACTTCAGTTTTAGATTTGAGGGAAAATTTCAGCCTGTGGGGTCTTAGTACAAGTAGCAGGAGCCCCTCCCCCACACTAGGGAACAGCAGAGCAGGAGAGGGCTGGAGAGAAATACAAGTTCTCCAAACTAATCTGACTTAACAGGGTCCACTTACCAGATAGCCACAAATAGATTTTTGGTACAACCGCTACTATTAATCCCATGTAATTGAATCCATTTCTGCTCTTTTTAAATCTTCCCTATGTGTCCGGCGTTCAAAAATCTCTATGTTAAGCTCAGTGACCCACTCCAATGTTAATATAAGCAGATGGCTCCCAACCTTTCACAAAGAAGAAGTATACCATATACAACTACTCTGTGTCAGAAGGAGCCAACTTGACCAGGAAGTCCACAGGATCTGTAGAGCAAAGTTGCCCAAGAGGCCAGGACTACAAGTACCAACAATCAGACCATAGAACTTGAAGCAAGTTCAAGAAAATGTTCCAGCCAACTTAATCCTTCCAGTCCTCAAATGTCCCTTAGGAGAACCACTAAGAATCTCTCACAAGTCACATTTTCCAAGGCCTCCCCACCACACACATTGAGCTCTATGTCCTAATAAGTCAAGAGAACCAGGAACTCCACAGTGATAGTTAACTTTTCTCAGTCTTGTTTCTGGCATACTCATCCTGAAACTAGAAAGTATGTGTTGTGTTCATGCAGAGTGGTGTGGAATAAATCCAAGTTGTGAAGGCAAAATCAGGGATCTATACCCCAGTTCTAGCCCCTCTATCTCTGTGAATCCAGATGGTGAATGCAATTCTACCATCTATAAACTAAGCTTAAAAAGGATAGTCCCTGAGAATTCAAGCTAAGATCATGGGTATGAGTACAATGAAAACTGTACAAACACAGACTGCAAGGTGTATGTGTTAGCATATGACAGTATGTGCCTCTGGGCAGACTAATGTGCTGGTTTCACTGAGTAATAAAATGCTTAACCCTTTCACAAGGATGGGATCATAGTTTCCCTTACTGAGCCCATCCTCCCTGCTCTTCTCATCAAGCTGGGAACAAAGTCCTCTCTCTGTTAACTCATTCTTGCCTTAGGAATAGCAAGCCAGCCTAAATTTTAACCAAAAGATTAAAGATTTTTTACTAAAACCACTTGCCTGTCACGGCTGCCTCATTTTCCCATGTGATCCAAGTCTGACTGACAATGAAGGTCACCTAGAAACTCAGAAGAGGGCTAAGGCCATAGATTTGATTAAGAACAGGATAATTTCTTTCTCATATAGTTTTCAAGTGGAAGCTTCTCTTAGAGAGGGAGAAATGTGGCAGGACATATCTGGAAATGGGAGTGAGGTAGGTGCTCGGCTGCTCAGGAACCAGACCACCCACTAGTCCGTGTGGCTTCTCAAGCTCCTACCAAGCCTGTCCACTAAGTGTCACTCACCAAGGGTTCACAACGGTGCTGTGTCCCCAGGCAACATAGGAGGCTTTGTCATCCCGGGCAGGAGAGGCTGTAGCCACATAAACCTGATTATCAACAGCTCTGTAGTCAATGGAGAAAAAAGAGATAAATCATATATTAGAGATCTGTGACATTTTTCTATCCCAAGGGGACAATCCTTTTAAAAAGTAAGACAGTACAGGCTGGCTCAGATATAGGAAGGAAGCCAAAGCCATGGAACCTTCTCTTCAAAAAGTATCTTACTGCATAAGCCAGTAGTTCTCATCTACGGGTGACTCTGTCCACCAGATTTGCCAGTGTCTGCCATGACTCAGGGCTTCTGCTAGTAGGCAGAGGCCAGGGATGCTGCTAACCACCCTGCAATGCACAGCAAAGCCTCCCACGGTGAAGTGGTACCTAGTCCAAAATGTCAGCAGTGCTGCTGTTAAGAAGCCTTGGCATAAGCCAATCTGTAGTAGAGGAAAAAACCACTTCTCTGGCTACAGCAAGTCAACGTGGCAGAGAGAACAGAGTAGCCTTGTCAGTGTAATGTGCCTCACAGGGCTATGTGGTGCTGTGGCTTCTGAGAAGGTAGATTTGTCCTTTCTATCTGGATACCAAGGCATCTTGGGCGAGAGGCAGAATTCCCCATTGGGAAGCCTGGTACTTTCACTAAACTGGAAATCTTTTTTTCTTTTGAGAGTCTCATTCTGCCTCCCTCAGTAGAGTGCCGTGGCGTCACAGCTCATAACATCCTCCAACTCTTTGACTTAAGCAATTCTCTTGCCTTAGCCTCCCAAGTAGCTGGGACTATAGGCACTTGCCACCACACCCAGCTATTTTTTTGTTGCAGTTGTCATTGTTGTTTAGCTGACCCAGGCTGGATTCGAGGTATATGTGGCCAATGCTATAACCACTGCACTATGGGCACTGAGACTAAACTGGAAATCTTTACACACAAAAAAACATTGAGACACTTGAATATCATTTGGTTCCTTTCTTACCGGCCTCGCTGAAGCAACTCCCAGTGGGCTGGTCCAGTGGTCAGATTGAAAGCTCCAGGATATACCAACAGCTGGCAGCCTTGGGAGAGACAAGCCGAACAGCAGTGGATGAAGGCAGATACCCATCCACACTAGTCTCTTGTTCCTTAGCCATCAGGGACTAAACTCAAAACTTCCCAAGCATAAAAAAGATGTCAGCCAAGTCAGTGCTAGCACCATTAGACATGGCTCAGAATTTAGAGACACAAGAAAAATGACAGTGATAACCAAAATCACAACACATGACTTCACTTGACAAAAGCAGACAACTCGTCATTCAAATTTCTCTCTGCAACCACCATGTTTTTCATGATTTTCATCTGAAATTAGGGGTAGAGTAGTTGTCTTGATACCGACAAAGCTGTATAGCAATCGTTCGCCCCAGAGCCCATGAACCTGCATCTTGTTGCGGGCAGGCAATCAAACCAATTTCATCTACTTTAAGTGACATTTGAATCAGAAGTATTTTCAAGCAGTCTAGGAAGGATATTAGTATGTGGGATGCAAATCAATACCGAGGTTAAACAAGGGCCTTTATCCTTAATCCTCATACTATTCCTATGATTAAACTGAGAACCAGACTGCTCTAGAGGATAAATGATTTAAGCAAAGTACTGTGTCAATTAAGGGGGAGAGTTAGAACCAGAACCCACATCTTTTGGTTTCATGCTGCTCCCAGATACTAGCACACTTCTCCTTGTCTGGACCAAAATATGACTTTAGACTACACTGCTACCACACCCTATGTCTAGAATTACTGAGCGGTGAAATCCCTGGGAGTGTAAACCATTTCTTCATTTCTATTGGTCTCCAAGTGATTCTTTCCAAACACAGTAATGAGTAAGACTCAAGAATAAGGAAGCATTTAGAAGCACAGCTCCTCCCTCAGCTACATGGAACACTATGCTACAAACTCCAAAAACCCAACCATACACACACAGCCACATGGGAGTGAAGGGCTGACAATGGAGAGATTAAGACCTCTCTGGGCTTTCTGACTCCCCCCTTCCCTGCACAGAGACTAGGCTCCAAGGACCTACATAACATGACTGTTGTGCTACCTCACCTTTCTGCGCGTAGATCTGTGCAAGCTCTGCAAACCGGATGTCGTAGCAGATGCCCAGACCCACTCTGCAGTAAGCTGTTTCCAAATAGAAAATATACGAATGAAAAGTCAGCATCCTACAGCAGAGAGTGGCAGGAAACAGTATCCATGACTTAATGATCATGAAATGCTGCCAGGGATAAATTAACACAGGACCTGAGGTAGAGACATGTTACAAGTTTATTCCTATTTAATTTCTTGTCATTTGTGTCAGCAGAGTAGAAATGAGACATTCATTCCAATGCTTATTATCTAGGTGTTCTTAGATAGGTGGGAGGTGTTCCATCATGGCCTAGTAAGTATACTCTGAAACCATGTAGGAGGCCATTGTCAAATCAAAGAGCAAAGTCATGTCAAATCCTTAGTTCTCAATTAAGCCTGAACTTCCCAGATTTCGGATCATTGTCCTTCTCACTTCTGGTCTTTTAGTCAGGTTTTGTGAAGCAAGTAGTGACAGAGAGAAAGGAAAATGAGGAAGGAAGGGAAGGAAAAAAGAAAGGGAGAGAAGAAAGGGAGGGAGAGAAGGAAGACAGGGAGGAAGAGAAGGAAAGGAAGGAAGGAAGATCTGATCATCTTCTACTGAGATTGCTTAGAGCAGCCAACTGAATCTGGTACGTACGAGTATCAAATGTGGAGAAACTATCACCCGGACTCAATGTTTTAGATTCTTGAAATGTAATTTTCCCGGGAACATCAATGTCGAATAGATGGATCTGCATCACAAATAATTGACATGGTTACCTCTTTTTCCAGCAGAGTTCACGACATTAACAACAGTTATCTTCCCATGGGCAGATACAGGAGGTGCTCCATGATCAACCATACACACAGCATCCCCCAACCTGCTCATAATCCACCCCATAAGCTGGCTGACATCTTATCAAAATGAATTCTACTGCAGGAAACTGGAAAAATGATGCTGTCGTTTTTATAACTCTTGTATGTGGTATGAAAATCAATACCCAGGTTTCTTATGGGGAGTAATTCATGTGTTGCTTTCTTACTCACTATAAATGCCAATTGAAGACTCAGAATCAAACTGATAAACTGGAAGGAGATGTGAAGAATGGGTGGGCATTTAAAAAAGGCAAAACTTCGCTCGGCACCTGTGGCTCAACGGGCTGGGGCGCCAGCCATGTGCACCTAAGCTGGCGGGTTCGAATCCAGCCTGGGCCCGCCAAAGAACAATGACAGCTGCAACCAAAAAAAAAAAAAATGGCCGAGGGTTGTGGCAGACGCCTGTAGTCCCAGCTACTTGGGAGGCAGAGGTGGGAGACTCGCTTGAGCCCAGGAGTTGGAGGTTGCTGTGAGCTGTGATGCCACTGCACTCTATCCAGGGTGACAGCTTGAGGCTGTCTCAAAAAAAAAAAGGCAAAAATTTTGTGAATTAAATTCATCAATTAAAAAATAATGCATCACTTCTGAATTGGATTTATTCAAGGAAAGCAAATGTGGTTTAACATTAGAAAATCAATCCATGAAATTTACTACTCTAATAAAGAATAAAAGTCACATAATCATATGATTATGCCTCAACAGACACAGAATGACCATCTGGTAAACTTCTATAACCATTTCTGATTTAAAAAATAAAACAGGAAAAACTCTCCTAAGAAGGGAACTTTTAAATTGGATACAGAGTATCTGTACAAAACCTAAACAAACATGATACTCATGGTTTAATACTAAAACCTTTCCTCTGAGACTGGGAACATGACAAAAGACAACTGCTACTTAGCCTTGTGTCAGAGATCCTCAACAAATCACAAGGAAAAGAAGGGAGCAGAACAGGACAATGAGTGGAAAGAAAAACACAGATCTGTCATTATTCTGAGACGATGTGACTATATACATAGAAACTAAAAAAAAAAAAAAAAAATCTTCAGGTAAATGATTAGAATTAATGAGTGAGTTTAGCAAGGTAGTTATATACAGGTCATTTCAAAAACATGTTTTACTTCTGTATATAAGCAATAAATGGAAAATAAAAAAAAAACAGTGAGGAATAAATCCAACAAATGATAAGACTATATCCAAAAAACTAAAAATAAATTGAGAGAAATTAAAGAAAGCCTAATAAATGTCAGCATATAGAGTACATCCATGGACTGGAGAACATGATACTGAAAAGATGCACTGCAAAGAGCAGGGTAACAGGCCAGTGCTGGCTGTTCTTCCCACCCTGACAGGGGGTTCCTATCAGACGTGCTCTCATGTTAAACTATGAACTCAGGACAAAATGAAAGGCACAACTACTTACAGCAAGGAAGATGGACCCAAAACAGGCAATACCTAAGGGCAGGCAACACACGGAAGAAGGGAATAGCACTGAGTGAGTTTCCCATTTGCCTACAGCTGTTAAGAAAGGCCCTAGGTACTGTTAATGTGGTGAAAACTACCCATAATCACACTGGCTTGAAGAACCACAGCAGTGAATTTCAAAGCAGCTGGAAAGTGAAGGAAGGGGGAAATCTTAAAAGGGAGACAGCCCAAGAGGGCGAGCCCTAAATTCCACATAAAAAATCTGTCCAATTTTGGCTGACCACTGAATTAAGTATGAGTGGGGCAGCCACCAAGCAGCCTAGCTAAGGCTAAACAACTTCACACAGAACAGAGCAGCTGAAGTTGCCGCCTACCTTGCAGAGGAGATAAAGAGTTTGGCATATGAGTACAGTCAAGTTAACTACCTGTTACAACAAAATTATTCAGCACTTTCTGGAGGAATAGAGTAGAATTTAGAATCCATATAACATCTAATCCATTATACAGTCCCAAATTACTAGATACCCAAACAAATGTAACACAAGCTCCAAAGTAAAGGCAATTAAATGAACACAAACCTTGATATAGCTCAGATGTGACAAACTACTAAAGACTTTAAAGCTACCATTGAAACTAAGCTCAATAAAAAATATGTTAGAAAAATATGTTCTTGGCTGGATGCGGTGGCTCACGCCTGTAATCCTAGCACTCTGAGAGGCTGAGGCGGGTAGAGTGCTTGAGCTCAGGAATTTGATACCAGCCTGAGCAAGAGTGAGACCCCATCTCTACTAAAAACAGAACAAATTAGCTGGGCATAGTGGCAGGTGCCTGTAGTCTCAGCTACTTAAGAGGCTAAGGCAAGAGGATTGTGAGAACCCAGGAAATTGAGGTTGCTGTGAGCTATGACATCGCGGCACTCTACTCAGGGCAATAGAGACTCTGTCTCAAAAACAAAAACTATTTTCTTAATGAATAAACAAATAGAAAATATCACATAGAAAGAAAAACTATACCAAAGAACCAAAAGGATATTTTAGAAATGAAAAATTCAATATGTAAATGTTTTAAAAATTTCAGTGGATTAGCTTACAGGAAATTGGAGATGACAGAAGAGTCAATGAACATGAGAGATCAACTGAAATTGTCTAATCTGTAGAACCGCAGAAAAATATTAGAAAAACAAAAAAACTGCTTGATGACCTCGGAACAGTATCAAAAAACATAGCATACATGTACTGGGGTTCCATAAGAAGACAGGACAGCAATCATATTTAATAAAATAACATACAAAAAATTTCCTAAATATAACAAAAGATTTAAATTTATAGATTCAAGAAGCACCATACAGGACAAACACAAAGAAAACAACATCCAGGAACGTTAAGAGTCAAAATACTAAGAACTAAAGATTACAAAAACATCTTGAAAGGAGAAAGAGAAAAATAAATTATATTCAAAGGAACAACACAAGTTACTACTGACTTCTCATCAGGAAAAAAAGCTAAAAGACAACGGCTAGCAGAAAAGAAAAGCTAAAAGACAACGGCTAGCAGAATAAAAAAAAAGCAAACCGTCAACCCAGAATTCTATTCTACCAAAAGCATCTTTTGAAAATGAACAAACTCTAACAGATCCTAGCTAGCAGATCCTCACTGGAAAAATGGTAAAGGAGACCCTTCTGTCTGAAAGAAAAGATGCCACAGAACTGGGGTCTGCAAAGGGGAAACAAAAGTGCTAGCAGTGGTAAATATTTGGGTAAGAATATAGATTGTTTCCTCTTAATTTCTTTAAGATACATATGACTATTTAAATATTATTGTTTTGTGGGACTTATAAAATATGTACAAGGACTGCAAATGACAGCTGTAGCATAAATAGGAGGAGGAGGAGAGGAAATAAACCTAAACCACTGTAAGGCTCTTAAAATCACATGAAGTGATATAATACTAAAGCTAAGTACATAATGACAAGTTAAGGATATATATTAAAATTCCCAGGGCAATAAGTGGAAAAGAAAAAGCAAAGGGTATAACTAAAAACACAATAGATAAATTAAAATGGAATTCTAAAAAGATTCAGTTAATCCATAAGAATGCAGAAAAGAGGAAAAAAGAGTAAAATCTCTATATACCTATATCCAACCATACCAAAAATTACATTAACTATAAAAGGACTGGTAACCACTCCAGTTAAAAAGCAGATTATCAGAATGAATGAGAAAAGAGCTAACTATACACTGTCTATAAGAAACTCAAGTAAAAAATAAAACCAGGTCTCTCTCTCTTCTTCCTCCCTCTCACTTATACTTCTGTCACCTCATCTTCTTCTCTGACTTTCCTGCCTTCCTCTTCAAGATAAAGAAAAAAATGTAAAATATATAAACATTTATAGATTGAAAATAGAGGATTAGAAAATCACATACCCGGCAAAGTAAGCATTAAGAAGCCTGGAGTGGCTATGGTGACAGCAAAGATAAAATAGACTTCATGACAAGGGATGTTACAAAAAGAAAAATGATAAAAAGATCAATTCATTAGGAAGACTTAACGATACTAAATGTGTATGCTTTAATACTTTAAAGTTGTCAACTCTTCCTAAATTGGTCTTTATCTTATCAATGAAATCCTAATAAAAATTCTTTATATTGTTTCTTTGTAGAAATCGACAGGCTGAGACTAAAATTTATATAAAAATGGAATGGTCAACCATAGCCACCTTTGCCCGGTGTGGTGGCTCACACCTGTAACCCTAGCACTCTGGGAAGCCAAGGTGGGTGGAATGCCTGAGCTCAGAAGCTGGGGGACCATCTTGAGCAAGAGTGAGACCCCATCTCTAAAAATACCCAAACATTGCAGTGGATGCCTGTAGTCCCAGCTACTTGGGAGGCTGAGGCATGAGGATCACTTGAGCTGAAGAGTTTGAGGTTGCTGTGAGCTATGACGCCATGACACTCTACCCAGGGTGACAAAGTGAGACTCTGTCTCAAAAAAAAAAGAAAAAGAAAAAGAATAGCCAGCTTAGCACCTGGAACTTATGGTTAGGGCACCAGTCACATACACCAGGGCTGGCAGGTTCGAACCTGGCCAGGGCCTGCTAAACAACGACAACAACAACAACAAAAAATAGCCAGGTGTTATGGCAGGTGCCTGTAGTCCCAGCTGCTCGGGAGGCTGAGGCAAGAGAATCACTTGAGCCCAAGAGTTTGAGGTTGCTGTGAGCTGTGACCATGACACTCTACCAATGGCAACAAAGTGAGACTATCTCAAAAAAAAAAAAAAAAAAAAAAGAATACCAACCTTTGCCATTCAATCAAAAGTCTGACATGTATACAGTATAAAGATAGGGGCTAGGGGACTTCACAGCAAATACTTAAGATGCCACATTCCCCACTTACCTTTCTGTACTTTACTAGTAAAGTTCCATCAGGCCCAAACACAGTACAAGAGTTATATAATTTCCCAGCATCCTCTTCAGGGATGGAACCTTTCATTGAGAGAAGAAATACACAGGCACACAAAACATTAAGAAAAAGAATTTTAAAAAGAATAGAGCAATTCTTTCGTGATAACAGTAAAGGCCTGATAAATTTGTCACTTGAGTCCAAAAATAAAGTTTACTATCTTCTACAGATTATGTAATCATGTTTCTTTTCCTTCTTGACTATGATCTTCCAGAGATAAACTCCAAAATATAGACCAAATATAATTAGGTCAGATGCAAAAACAGGTTTAGAAAATAACCAAACGGTTCCTGAAATTCAGCCATGATCTTGAGCAACACTTAATGAAAAATTTCCTATTGCTCAGCTTAAATTCCCCAGGTCCTACAACAAACCTACATCCCCAAAGGCTTCAAGAATGTAAGTAAAGTCATGGCTCAGCGCCTGTAGCACAGTGGTTATGGCATTGGCCACATACACCGAGGCTGGAGGGTTTGAAACCGGGGTGGGCCAGCTAAACAACAATGACAACTGCAACAACAACAAAAATAGCCGGGCATTGTGGTGGACACCTGTAGTCCCAGCTACTTGGGAGGCTGAGGAAAGAGAAGGGCTTAAGCCCAAGAGTTTGAGGTTGCTGTGAGCTGTGTCGCCACTGCACTCTACCCACTCTACCGAGGGCAACACAGTAAGACTCTGCCCCTCCCCGCAAAAAGCCAAACAAACAAAAGAATGTAAAGTCACAAGTCTCTTAATCACTGAATGCAGTTCCACCTCTGCTTCTTGCTTTGCTTTTGTTTTCTACCTCTTATTCATTTCTAAGCTTTACTATATCATAATACAGAAATAATTTTATTTGGTGTGCTTATTTTTTATTTAAGCAAACAGAATATTTTAAAATTTATTCCAAAATCACACAAATAAAGCTATGTTTATGAATGTGGCCTCTATGAATTAAAATATTTTTCAATCCTATATTAGTATAAGAGACACACAAATATGATTTATCTTTCCACATTTCTACCTGCTCCTGTACTCCCACTCCACTTCCAGGGAAAATACTCATTATTACTTTGGTATATGTCCTTCTCCAATATTTACTACGCTTTTATATACAAAACTACATATAAAAATATATAGTTTTCTTGTGTGGGGGATTCTTCTGAATAGGAATATTTTGTTCATACCATGTTGAACTTTTTTTTTTCTACTTAATAGTATGTCTTAAAGATCTTTCCACATTACTAATACAGATCTACCTCACTCTTTTCAATGGCTGAATTGTGTTCCACACTTCAAATGTAACAACACAAATCATTCAGATATGTTTTGTTTGTTTTTGGAGACAGGGTCTTGCTACATTGCTCCAGCCCACCTTAAACTCCTAGGCTCAGGCTGTCCTTCCACCTCAGCCTCACAATTAGCTGGGACAAAAGATGTGCACCAACATGTCCAGCTCATTCAGATTTTTTAAATATTCAGGCCATTATTCTCTACAGGTAGGAAGTTACCTCCAATGAGATAAATGCTGCATTCCTTTGCTACTTCAGAAAGCTTCTGTGTGGATTCACCAGGAATTTTCTCTGCATATTCAGGAAAATATTTCGTGCCATATGGAGAATTAAAGCATTCCTAGAATAATGTTGGCAGAGAAAAAGGGGGAAAAAACATGAAAACACCCAACCCATTTTAAAGTTCTGCTGTTAAAGGATACAGCTGCTGCTTCTAGCTCTGCTCTCACTTAAAGGGGTAAAACACAGCTAATAAGAAAAACATTGACCTACCAGGGCTGAAGAGCCTGTGGCCACAGGCAAGACTGGCCCCAGGAGGGTCAAGACAAGTCATATGAGCTCTACCAGATCCTGGTTACCCTAGCAGAAGCTAGACCCACCTCTGCCTTGAGTCTGTGGGAGAACTCCCAAGTTCCAACCTTGGGCACCCAGCTCAATCAGACTTACTCACATGACTTGGGTGTTAGGATGAATCCAGCTCACAATTATATAACTATAAAGCAATAAAACCTATTTATGAAAAAAATACAAAAGCTTTAAAAGCCACAGAGGTTAAGATGTTTCCTCATCTATAAAATGAGCTGTTTCTGAGTTCCCTTTCAGCATGATCACTCTGGTCCTGCAAAGTCGCTCACCCACGCAGGGTATGTCTGTCTTTAACAGCTTAGCTCCGTGACATGTCAGAAAACAAAAAGCAAAAAACACTAGACTTCATCTCTAGTTCATTCATTTGGCATTTAATGAACTTGCCTGGATACCAGGGACTGCGCTAGGAACCTCAAAGCTAAAGACTGGCAGCTTGTACAAGATACACGTTAGTTAGTGAAGTGGGCATGCACAGAATTCAAGTGCCGTAACTCCAACACTTTATACTGTTACCCTCAGCAACATAAAACAACAAAAGACCATGATTAGGTAACAAGTACCGGTAGTCCCGTGAATGGCAGAATAAGGAAGACTGGATTAATATTAAGATCTCGAGCTCCCTTGTTAAAGATTCCTGCTTAATGGCTACATTTGTGATGGGTTGGAGCCTACCTACAACACAAGGTGACCTTGCAAATTCTCCAGCCAATTTAGCCAGGCTTTGTAAAAGTATGGCTCCTCCCCACAGCCAGGAGGGGGAAAGGTGCTATTTGGAATAGTTTCCACTGATCCCCAGGAGATGGATGTCCTGATTTCTGGGGGCCGCTCCCTGGAGCTGATCCTACACTTGCTCACAAACAAATGTAGTGTGACTTTTGACTGGTTCTACTGTTAGAGAAACCACCAACCAAAGAGATTCAGAGTCCCTGTTAGCTTTAAGATGCCACAGGCCACTAGACAGTTAATCTTTTTAACTAGGCAACACTTATACCCCTAAATCTATAGGAACTGTTCTAAATAAAAATTTCAAAAAGATACCACGGTCACTTTAAAAATATGTTGGAGGCTTAGTGCTAAAACCTACATGTTCTAGGCCTATAAAAACTTAATTATATAAGAAACAAAGTATGTATCCAAGCACTGAGTATTCTGCTTTTAGGCAAGTGCCTCAACATACCAGGATTTTGATTTCCTCATCTGAACAGAGTAGATGAGCCTAAAGTTAAGGACCTATAACCATGCTGGCACATCCAAACTCACACAGACCCTTGCTAAGGTCATCTTCCATTCAAACACAGAACCAGCCTGGGGTTCCAAGGGACATGACTGGACCCTGAGATACAAAGGACAACCAGAGCTAGCAAATACTATTCTGCTGGGGCTACAGTGGCTGGCAGAGGATGGCTGTCCCCCTACTGACCGGCAGAGAAATGACTTTGGCTCCTTGTGATGCTGCATCCCGGATAAGGCTACAAGCTCGAGTGACATTATCTGATTTGATAGAAGAAACTTGAAGTTGAATGAGGGCCAAGCGGAAAGCTGAGGACATAAGACAAAAGAAAAGAGTTGTCAGATGTGACTGCTACGTTCAAATAGAACCATGGCTCTTAAACAGAGGGCAATTTTGTCCCCTTGGGGACATCTAGCAATGTCTGGATATATTTTTCATTGCTACAACTGATAGGGCAGATAGAGCACCACTGCCATCTAATGGATAGAGGGTGCGGATGCTGCTACACACCTTACAATACACAGGACAGCCCCCTACAACAATCATCCTGCCCAAAATGTTAATAGCGCTGAGGTCGAGCAACATTCATGGACAAAGCTCCATGCCAGGCACAAGAAGCTAACGTGAACCAGATTCTTACTCCATTCTGTCGAGAAAAATGAGAACATAGCCTGAAGTAAAAAGACTGGGTATGAACATGGTCCTATCCCTTCTTATTTACTCTTGCGCCTCCTGCCTACCTCCAGCAGAGACTTTGAGCACATCCTAGGACAGAAAGAACAATCCTCTCAAAGTTACTCATTCACTGAAAACTGGGGCAGTTGGCTCATTGGAGGGGAGATGTTTGTTTCAATTTCTTTGCCACTGGATGGGACACAGCAGGTACATGGGTCCAATCTGGCAATTGGTGGCCTGTACATGTGCCTGGCCACAGGGCAGGGGTCCCAAGTACCTGTACCCATTTCATAAATATGCCTGTGGCCAAGGAAGACGTTAAATAGCAAATAACATGAGAAGTTGAGAGAGACACTGCAGAAAGAAAAGCAAACACTGCTTTTTTCCTGCTATCAGAACAAGGAGATAGGGCCCCACAAATTGTAGAGCCAGCCTGCCAACCAGGTCTGTTCTCAGCCTTGCAGCAAGGAGGCTGGGGGCTTTTTAAATTTATTCCTTCCTTGAGATAGTAGTTTTATATATTTTTAGTATACTATAGTTTTTATACTTTTTGCTTTTCCTGTATTCTTTAGAGCTCTCTTTTAGCTCTTAATCACCTTTCATTGGCTAATAATTCTGTATATAAAATTTTCTTTGTTCAAGTTACTGGTGTGGTTTCCGTGTCCTGCCTGGACCCTGACTGACACCCAGTTCCTGCTCACGGTCTCTGAGAGGCCACAGTAAAGAATCCAAAGCACATAGTAACCTATGGAGCTCTGCAAAATGTCAGGAGTTATTAGTAGTGGCCTGCCCTATCTCCTATCTCTGGTTAGCCCCAAAGTAGGAAATTCAGATGTCCCACTCCTTGGTCTATCCTAAATATAGGAAGAAAAGTTAAATTTAATCTTAAATGCAGCTTGTTAAACAATTTCAGGGACTGGAGGAAAACAAATGGAACTAAAACAGTTAGCAAAACCTGGGATTACTTCGGGGCAGTTACGTTGCGCTGTCACCAGAATAGCACACAAGGCCACTAAAGATGTCCCCTGTAACTCAGAAGCTGGGCTTTGTGTCTGCTTCTGAGGGGAAAATAAAGCTCATTATGGGCTAAACTCTGGGCTTCCTCTCCTCCCCATCCCACCCACAAAAGCAAAGGTCCTAACCAAGCGTGGGACTGCCTGTCATTCTGCAAATCACCCCCTGCACAGAGGTGCTGAATGAAGCAGGGATTCTTCCACCGGGGAGGTCCTCGGTACTGAGGCTGAGAAACTAGTCGCTTCTCTGTAAAGGGAAGATACAATGACTTTTAAGACTGCCTAATAGTCATTGTAATCTAACAATGAAAGCCCTAACAAGGGAAAAAAGAAGAATTACATTTAAAGGAATGTGCCAGGTGCAGGCACGTATAAACTTCTATGACGGAACATTAACACCACTTTATAGATGGGGAAGCGGACTTGCAGGGGAAAGCTGCACAAAGTCTCTGAACAGAGCGAGCACCACAGCAACAATCCGCGTAACGTGACCGTAAAGTGAGACGCGCAGGGAGGACCGGGGCGGCCACGTAACTTAAAAACACTCAAGAGAGCGCACGCACCCCGCGCCACCGACACCTTAGTGGCCACGGGAGGCGGCGGCGTGGGCCCGGGGCCGGGAGCCCTGGCGCGCTCGGGGCCCCCGGGAGCGCGCCGGGCCGCCCGCTCCCCGCACCCCCCGGCGCCGAGCACACGCGCGTCAGGGAGCGCCGCGAAGAACCGGAGCCGAAGGGCTGAGCGCCGGCGCTCTCCCAGCTTTTTCGCCCCGACGCCTCCCCGCCGGCGGGCTCCGGCCGCCGCGGCAGGCCGCACCACTTACTAGCCATGGTTCTCGCGGGAAGCACCATCGGCGCTGTGAGAAGGTCGGACGGCCGCGGCGCTGCGGGGGGCGGGGCGAGCGTCGGGGGGCGGGGCCACCGCGTGGAGGCCGCCCCGCCCGCCCCCGGGCGCGCTAGCTGCTAGGAGAGCGTCTGCGTCCCTGCGTGCCCCAAACACCCGATAGGCGCCTGCTGTTTGCTCCAGGAGAGACCGACGAGAAACGGTTACGACACAGTCTGGAAAAAAAAAGAATGCCTCCGTAAGCAAAGGGGCAAAGCGGGAGGGACCTAGGTCGACTTAGTGTGCTGGTAAATATTTACACCTGGACTCTGATTTGTAGTGTTTGCCGATTCTCAGCAAAACGACTGAACTTCCACCTGGTTGCGTTACCTCTGTGGCCAGGGTAATACCCTAGACTGATTGGCTTGAGCTGTTTTAACAAGTCGCGGTGACGGGAAAGGAACGACCCTGGTTGGTTTAGGTTACGGTGGCGTCAGTAAGATCTGCGATACTGAAAGTTCAAACACAAAGTCCTCAGCAACAAGTAATCCTCTAAACACTTCAATCTGTTTGCTAATATACTGTTTTAGGATTTTTGCGTTTATATTATTGCATTTATATTTATTAATTTACTTTTTTTTTTTTTTGCCATGTCGGATTTGTGAATCAAAAATAACTTAAATGAACTTTAAAACTTGCTGTCTCTTTGAATTATCCAGAATAGTTAAGATTATATAGAAACAGATCCTGGCTCTTTTTTTCTTTTGAGACAGAGCCTCAAGCTGTCACCCTGGATAGAGTGCTGTGGCATCACAGCTCACAGCAACCTCCATTTCCTGGGCTCAAGCGAGCCTCCTGCCTCCGCCTCCCAAGTAGCTGGGACGACAGGCGCCCGCCACAACGCCTGGCCATCTTTTGGGTGCAGCCGTCATTGTTGTTTGGCGGGCCCCAGCTGTATTCGAACCCGCCAGGTCAGGTGTACGTGCATGGCGCCTTATCTCATTGAACCACAGGCGCCGAGCCCAGATCCTGGCTCTTAAAGTAGTATTATGGGCTGGATTAGATTTTTCACACCTGTAATCCCATGACTTTGGAAGGCTGAGAGGAGAAGATGGCTTGAGCCCAGGAGTTCCAATTACAGTGGTGATGCCACTGCACTCCAGTCTGGGAGACAGAGCAAGACTGTCTAAAATAAACGAATGGATGAATATTGTGGACTATAGACATATTAGGTACTGGATATTTAATGTTTTTTTAATTATTTTGCGTATGTAATATTAGACAATGTCTTTACTCTTAGGAAGTCCATGAATAAGTATTAAGGGCTGAAGTGTCAGAATGTCTAACACTTTGAAAATGGTCAGTAAAATGGAAGTATGTTCTCAGAAAGGTGAGATGAGAGGATCTCTTAAGCCTAGGAATTCTAGGCCAGCCTGGCAATATAGCACTATTCCCATCTCTGAAAGGGAAAGAGAGAAAGCAAACATGGCTAAATATTAAATATAGGAGGACACACAGATGGTAATATTAGGGGCCCCAAACCTTACCCCACCTCCCCTCCCAGAACAAAAGATCTACCTGGCCCTACCCCAAGAGTTCCACTGTTCTCCTCTCTGAGTATACCATTGAACCCCTTTTAGGTAACAGTACTATTTTTAAAATTTGAAAGTTTTGTTTGAGACAGGGTCTTCCTCTGCTGCCCAGACTGGAGTGCAATGGTACTATCATAGCTCACTGTAACCTTGAACTTTCTGGCTCAAGGGATCATCTTGCCTCAGCTTCCTGGGTAGCTAAGACTACAGGCAGCATACCATCAATATCCAGCTAATTTTTAAATTTTTTTTGTAGAGATGAGTCCTTCTGTATTGCCCAGGCTGGTCTTAAACTCCTAGGCTCAAGCTATCCTCTAGTGCTGGGATTACAGGCATGGCCTGTATAAGTTTTAACTTTAATAATAAAAAGCTAGGTCGGGGGTGGGGGGGGGACATACCAATTTCTGGCCTGGCTGGAAGATTTTTAATGACCTTTTAATCTCTGCCATGTTTATTGGAACTATTGAGGTTTCAGGATCACTTTTGGCCACTTACAGCCTTTTTTTTTTGAGACAGTCTATGTCACCCTTGGTAGAGTGCCGTGGCATAACATCTCACAGCAACCTCAAGCTCTTGCGCTTAAGTAATTCTTTTGCCTCAGCCTCCTGAGTAGCTGGGACTACAGGCACCCAACACATGCCTGGCTTTTTTTTTTTTTTTTTTGGCAGTTGTCGTTGTTTTAGCTGGCCTGAGCCAGGTTTGAACCCGCCAGCCTCAGTGTATGTAGCTGGTGCCCTACCCACTGAGCTACGGGCCCTCCCCATCACTTACAGCCTCTTAAACACACACACACACACATCCTTTTCATCTAGATTTCCAAGTTTATAAGGTTGTATCTAACAGTGGTCCTAAACTTGTTGGGGCATTTATTTAAAGTGCTTGTAGACTATCCAGATGGAGATAGATGCCCAGTAGGCAGGTGGACATAGCCTCAAGTTCAGATATCTGGGCTGGAGACTGACCTACGAGTCATTAGCAGTTTAAGTAAGACGAGGTTCTGTCTATGGATGAGAACACACAAGTGGACTGTGAAAGGAGCAGGCAGAAGAGAGACATGTGAAGCCTGGGAAGAGGCATCAACACAAATAACCTGAGGGTGCTATGCTCACTCGGTCACATGCAGGGTGCTGCTGACTTGGACACTGTAGGGGTTGTTTCTAGATAAGGGAGAGGTAAACAAAAATAAAAACTTAAACTTTAAAAAATTTTTCTTTAACACTTTCTGGGCATAATGGAAAAAACTAGTCACTGTGTTCTAGTTCTGGCTTTGCCACTGATTTGGTATTCATACAGAGGGCAATGCAGGACCTTTGTGGGAAGGAACAAGAGGATGAAGGGTGGTGTTTATGCAGCCCTCCTTGCCCTCTCGACTTCCCTGCTTCCCCACCTGTTCATTCAGCCTTATCAGCTGTTTCTGTGTTCCCCCTCATCTAACGTTTGAAAATAAGCCAAAACCTAAAACGACTAACCCAAATGGATCTTGAAAGCCCATCCAAAAAACCTGGTGTTCCTTTTCTTTTAGTCTATTCCCAATGTTACCTGTGTCTCACGGTGTTGATGACCTCTTTCAGGCTGGTGCTGGTCATATTTCTACTTTTACTCCAGATAAGCTACTCCAACATTTCCAGTTGCCTGAAAGCTTTCTCTATTTACATGTCTTTAACATCAGTTCAAACTCAGCACCTAAAATTCAATGTATCATATCCAAAAGAGCTTCTCCTCCCAGCTCTTTTACTTATAGGCAAAACAATTTATGCGGTTTTCCAATTCTCCCTGCTTCCTAGCCCTCCAAAAAAGCTAAATCCCTTCTGTGACTTTTGTTAACTAAAACAAAATCTTAAGGCTCTCCCCTCAGCCACTGACTGGATCCCCACTTGGCTAAAAGGATCCTTAAAACTGAGTTGCAGACCATGAGTACACAGATGAGACCTGCCTCATCATGCCCTCTACCCTTCTTAGAGATGTCCTTTGTGGCTCACTAACAGGCCTAAGGCTATGCACGACCTGCTTCAGTTTGTCCTATACTTTGTCTCCAATTAACAGACGCTTTATCTTTATCTTAAGCTATTCCTTTTCACTGACTTCTGGTCTTTTAGACAGAACCTAACTCTTTCAGCCAATTGTCAGCTAAAGAATCTTTAAACCCATCTATAACCTGTAAGCCTCCCCCCACCAGATGTCCTTTTTGAGCCAAACCAATGTATGTTTTCCATGTTTTGACTTATGACCTCACCTGTAATCCCCGTCTCCCTAAAATGTATTAAACCAGTGTATGTAACCCCACCACCTCAAGTCCACGTGCTCAAGACTTCTTGTGGGGCTTCCAGGTCCCAGTCCTCAAATTTGGCTTAAAATAAACCTCTTTAAATTATTTTACAGAGTATGGCTTATTCGCTGTCTTTCAAGTCTTTCCTCCCCCACCTCTAGGGACACAGACCTTCTTACTCTCAAGAAATGGCCCTGCTATGTCCCTTTACAGTTCCCATCACCACCATCCACAGTGAAGTCTTCCTTACCCTGGGGAGATTGCTACAACCACTTCACACCTGCTCTCCTTTCTGGCAGCATGCCTCTAATTGTTCCTTCAGAGTATTAGCAAGTGACAGAAAGAAGGGACTGAAAATCAGGAATTAGAATTGAAGTCATTTGCACAGAATAAGAGCAGAAACTCTTAAGAGAAGATAGAATCCTAGAAGGAAAGAGTATACTACAGGAAGCAAAGGATCCAACTTGGGAATTACCATATTGGTACAGCAGCAGTTCTCCTGTGGTCATGCCCCACAGGAACTACATTAAAGGGCTGCAGCATTAGGAAGGTTGAGAACCACTGGGTTAGAGCTTTGTACAAGGAAGAGCCCAAGAGAATGTGTGTGTACATGCATAAACACGCATAAATACATATAAAATTTGTAATGTAGATGGCTACATATCACAGACCAGAGTTCAAAACTTCGCTTACAGTCCATGTGACTTTGAGCAAGTTAATTATTTTGTGGGGTTTTTTTTGGGAGACAGAGTCTCACTTGGTCACCCTCAGTGGTGTGCGGTGACAACACAGCTCACAGCAACCTCAAACTCTTGGGCTCAAGCAAATCTCTTGCCTCAGCCTCCCAATTAGCTGAGACTACAGGCTCCTGCCACAATGCCCAGCTATTTTTTTTTTTTTTTGTAGAGACAGAGTATCACTTTATCGCC
Source organism: Perodicticus potto (assembly GCA_963574655.1). NCBI lineage: Eukaryota > Metazoa > Chordata > Mammalia > Primates > Lorisidae > Perodicticus > Perodicticus potto. The sequence goes on from CAUYRH010052661.1 coordinate 49,341, forward strand.
CTCAGTAGAGTGCCATGGTGTCACACAGCTCACAGCAATCTCCAACTCTTGGGCTTAGGCAATTTTCTTGCCTCAGCCTCCCGAGTAGCTGGACTATAGGCACCTGCCACAACACCCGGCTATTTTTCTGTTTTGCAGTTCTGCCAAGGTTGGGTTTGAACCCACCACCTTCGGTACATGGGGCCGGTGCCCTACTTGATGAGCCACAGGCACCACCCCACCCAGCTATTTTTAGAGACGAGGTCTCGCTTTGGCTCATGCTGGTCTGGAACCTGTGAACTCAGGCAATCCGCCCACCTCAGCCTCCCAGAGCACTAGGATTACAGGCGTGAGCCACCATGCCTGGCCCTGAACAAGTTATTTAATGTAGGGCAGCAGTTCTTAACCTTTGAGTCACAACCCTCAGGAACTGTATTAAAGGGCCATGGCATTAGGAAGGTTGAGAACCACTGAGGTCGAGACAGCAACTTAATATACTCACATGAATGAGAGAGATACCTATAGAGTAAAGCTGACAAGATGTCTTCCCTGACCATTTCTATTCAACATTGTACTGGAAGATGTAGTCAGGAATTAGGTAATAAAAAGAAATATAAGCATCCAGATTGGAAAGAAAGAAGTGAAACTCTATTAATTCATCAGTTGATAGGAAATGTATATAGAAGGTCTGAATGAGCCCACAAAAAATGGTTAGAATAAAAAGTGTCATTAGAAGGGCGGCACCTGTGGCTCACTGAGTAGGGTGCTGGCCCCATATACAGAAGGTGGCAGTTTCAAACCTGGCCTTGGCCGAACTGCAAAAACAGAAAAATAGCCAGGTGTTGTGGAAGGTGCCTATAGTCCCAGCTACTCGGGAGGCTGAGGCAAGAGGATCGCCTTAGCCCAGGAGTTGGAGGTTGCTGTGAGCTGTGTGATGCCATGGCACACTCTGCCAAAGGCAATAAAGTGAGACTGTGTCTCTACAAAAAAAAAAAAGTGTCATTAGATTCAAACTAGTTTAAACTACTTCTTTATTCCTCCCCATCTATATGAATAAAAATACAAATCTGAAATATGAACATTTAAATTCTAAAAGATCAACCTTCAAAATTTCTAATTTTGTGACATCAAGAGATTTACAAGTCAGGGAAAAAGGAGAGACAGACACTGCCTTTAAGAACAAAGTTTTGAGCAAACTGTACTGATTTATTTACAATTATAATTTATAAACAGTAACACAAACATCTTTACATTAATATTATGAAAAACCTCCCAATGCTGAAATGGGCAAAAACTGAGACTTCAGGGCATTTCTACCGGAGTGCCAAAAAAGGGAAAAAACGCAATTTTGGGTGAGAGTTATATCAAGTATTGCACCAGGTGCAATGTCATGCAAATGTCTTCAACCATTCAAACTGTTTTTATTAAATATTATAAAACTTACTGAATTATGTTGCCTTTTATTCACTTGATTTCCAAGAAGTAAATCAAAATAACCAGCTGTTAACAGGGTATATCTAAAAATTTCTCCTATCAGCCCCTTAGAGATAATCCATTACTTTTTAGGCTATGGCAGAGTATATTTGCTACTTCCCAAATCGATTTTTCCAAAAATCATTCCATTGCCCCAAATGTGTTATTGGATTTCTCTTCCCAAATGTGTCTAATATGGACCATTATAAATTAAATTGAGAAGCTACAAAATAAAGCAGAACAATTTTTAGTTTTGTCATGTTAAGAGAATAAAAATAGTTTCAAACTACAGTAACTTTAATGAAAAGGCAAAAGCCGGAGAGAGAAATTTCAGAAAGTGAAGATAATAACAATCATAGTTCTTCTAGCTCTCTGATTATTTGGCTTTTATTTAAGTGGATATTAGTGTGGTCACAGACCATAATCTCAATGAGGATAAATCAATGTGTGCTTAATACTTGTTTTGAAATATAAATCATATAATCCACTTGTAATAAAGACCACTGACATCTTTACAAATACAATTCTGTCTCTAAAATGATAATTTTCATCTTAACATGCCTACCTACTAATTATAATGCTTTTAACTGCTCCTTAAAAACCATCGGAATAAAGTTTAGTTAATTTCTGAAGCACTTAATGTCCAAATAATTAGCTAATGGAGCAAAGATTATTCAAAAATTGATGTTTCAACATTTCACTAACAGAAATGTATCTTGAATTGGTAGGAATCTTTACCCATTTCTTTAAAAAGACTTCACTCTAAGAACAGAAATAGCAAGCTAATTATTAACCTATGTTTTTAACTTTCTGATAGTGTTCAATGGGTGAAACTAAATGTAGCAATTAAAGAAGTCTCTTCGACTAATTCTATCTCTAATTTTCAGTGAAGACATTGCAAATATTCATGTGTATGGTTGTTTTTAAACTGAAAGTGATGCTTGTTAAAACAGCTCTTCAAAACAGAACTGCATTCCTTCCATATCCTTACTTAGTGTCCCTAAGGGCACAGGGTCAATTACTCCAAGGTTATTTAGTAACTCACCTTTATAATAAATCATTTTATAAAACAGAAAACGCAGAAGAAAATTTGTAAAAGTTTAACTGTCCAGAGATTGATTACAATAATTTACACTTTCTTAGACCAGCTTTTAAAGCACGTCCCACAAGCAAATCAAAGGTCTCCAGTTAGTATTCAGTCAGGAAGTAGTTATGTCCATGTTTCTCTTGGTTGCCTTAACTTCTTTTTAAATAATTTTATTTTATATTAACTTTCCAAAGCATCCAAAACTTTCATGATCTGTTGTTTTATGGCTTTGGTAGCATCCCCTGCATTTGGAATCAAATACCTATGGGGAAAAAAATATATGTAGATTAATACAGTGCTTTCCCAAGACTCAGCTGAGATGTCACCTCCAGTGGGAAGATTTCCCTAACCCACAAAGCCAGCAGAGATGCCTCCTATGTACTCCTCACAGCTTATTTAACAAATATACAAAAGCTTATTTTGAAAGAAAGAAAACCTAAACATAAAGGTAATGTGAGTTTTTGTAACAGTGTAGAACTAAAAGTCTTCGAATCATTATTAAATGTACATAATGGCTAGGTAATAAAACAATGATAAAAAATACAATATCCTGCTGCCCAGAGTACAGACTTAATTCAATCAGCTACAGAGTCATAATTTGATAGTATCTAATTCCAAAGACAATGATAACTCCAACACTTAGCAGTTTGACCATTAGCAAGTAATTTAAGTTAAAACAGATTCCTATACAAAAAATAGGTATGGTTATCCCAATTTTACAAAGGGATATGTATGTATGTATGTAAAATTTTATATACATTACATACAAAATGATATCATAGGATCTGAAATATTAAGAAAGATGAAATTTATGGTAATTATACAAAATACCAACATCATAGATTAAATAGCCATATTCTTTTCCAGGAGCATAAAAATATGACTTTTTTTAAAAAGCATTTTCCATGAAGCCTAACAAAAAATTCCACTGTATAAATCATCTGTAAGTGTTACATATGCAAGGCAGTATAGAAAATCATTAAGTATCTAGCAACAAGAGGAGAGGGAGAATCTGACTAATTTATTATGACTATCTTTCTAAAACTCTAGATTTTAAAACGATGCTCATCTATGAAATAAAATAAACTTCAATTTCTTTAGCAAAATTTAAGGAAAAACATTTAAAACATAAATATCAATGACCGTCATACATGAAAGTCATAATTCACATGTCCTAGAATTAATTTATAAGTAGGTATCTAAATGTGTGCACCATCTGAACCACTACATGTATGGATTTATCCTGGAAAAACTAAACGGACAAGTGTATAAATATGGATTATTAAAAATCCATTAAAAGGGCTGGGCACCCATAGCTCAGTGGTTAGGGTGCCAGCCACATGCACAGGGGCTGGTGGGTTCAAACCTGACCCGGGCCTGCTAAAACAAACAAAATAGCCAGGCATTGTGGCAGGCGCCTGTACTCCCAGCTACCAGGGAGGCTAAGGCAAGAGAACTGCTTGAGTCCAAGAGTTTGAGGTTGCTCTGAGCTGTGACACCACCGCACTCTACTGAGGGTGACAAAGTGAGACTCAGTCTCAATTTAAAAAAAGAAAAAATCCATTAAAAGAATGGTATAGTGAAATGATATAAATGCCAATCAGTAGTGGACTGGTTAAATCAGTGCCGTAGGAATATCCATGTAATTATTAAAATGTGAAGAATTTATAAAGATGCATACATACTGACATTAAAACTAGTAAGTTTTTTTTAAAGAATCAGGTTTTTAAAAAGTCTGTATTGAATCTATCTAGTTTTTATTTCTTTTTTCTTTTTTCAGTTAAAATGCTTTATTTCTTAAAGCTATTTTTAATAAGGATTCAAATCTTTTAATAATTAGGTATTCTAGCCTTTGATTTAAAACTCATTTTTGCTATGCATATTTTCTCTTAAATATATAAAGGAATGTATTTTCATAGAGTATGTTGAAAATTAGGAAAATCAATAGTTCTGGTTCTGTCAGATGTAGTATTTAGAGTGTTATTTTGATAAAATCCAGTTGCTCTGATGTGGTTTGAAAATGCTTGTTCCTTTGGAGTATAAAAGCAGGGAAAAAACTGTGGCATAGGTAAAAATTCACCATAATGACCTGAATTGGTTTTATACATAATCATCTGAGGTTTTGATAGTGAGGTTGCTGTATGGAGTATCTTTGGGTCCAACATACATGAAAACACAGGATTGCCAGGGTTTACACAAGGAGGCAGTTGTTCAGGTTTCACTTCTATGTCTGAATTTGTAGATGAAGTGCTTTTCTTATCACAATTGCAGTCCGTCATTCTCGCACTTCGTTAATTTTTTCAGCAAATGCAGCCTTTCGGTGCAGCAGACTGCACAAAGTCCGCCGAGCTCCCAGGGAACGCGGCCTTTTAACTGCATCCAATTTAGGCAGCAAAGAGAAGATGAAGTGCTGGCTGGATCAACATGAATAAATCGGTCTCACCCGGGGAGCTAAGTCTATCTAGTTTTTAATATATGAATAGATACATACATATAGAAAGTTATCTGGAAAGATATTCACCAAAATACTAACAGGGTAGAATTTATGAAACATATTCTTTATGTTTTCCTTTACTACTTGAATATTTTCATAATGTGAGTGTATTATTACATAAAATAAAGCCATTTTGATTTTTTCAAAAGTATTCCTTTCTTTCGATGAGGAACATAAGTACAGATACATGATGTCTGCCACCTAATTGTCTGTAAAATTGTAGAAGATGGTGAATTAATTTTCCCTTACATCTGAAGTTGATTATTTAAGTGTTCATATATTACCTTCAGCTTACTATTTATAAGCACTCGTGTAAATAAGTAAACATAACGCCAAATCTCAAGACAACAATGTGAACTGACTCAAGGTGGAATAAACTACTCATCAGGAGTCAGGAGGGCAAAGATCTAGGAATGCCTTCACTTTCTTGGGCTTCATTTTTTTTTTTTTTTTTTTGAGACAAGTCTCCTAGGTCTGCTAAGGTAGGATGCCATGGCATTATCGTATTTCACAGCAACCTGAATCTCTTGGGCTCAGGCGATCCTCTTGCCTACCTCCTATGTAGCTGGGACCTACAGGTGCCCACCACAATGCCCAGCTAGTTTTTCTATTTCACTTACTGAAATCACACACTAATGGCTAAACCACATATGAAAGGCTGGGGAGAAAAAAGTAACAAAGAACACTAATAAAAGTAGTTCAACTATCTTATTCCACCACCCACTCCCTGAAACAGAGAAACAAACTGTGCTTAAAAGTGAACAGTAATTTAGATAATATCATCCTAAGAAAAATCTTACCTTTCAATTGCCAAGATTTCTATTCCTGAAGCACTGCTATTCCCATACTTGAAGGTAATTAGCTCAGGATGCTTTTTTTTGGATGTAATTTTAACTACGGAATTAAGTGCTTGTCGAGACTGTATATAAGCCAATCCTTTCCGTGAAAGAATCTCCCTTAAACAGTACATATGGGTTGCAGTAACCAACAGATGACTTGATGAAAGAAAAAAGAGCATTAAAAGAAAAAAAGAATTTTAAATAAATATAATTCAAAATAAGTGCTGCTTTAATAGTCCCAATTATAAAAAAAGTTCACTATAATTAAATTACTTTAGAATGTGAAAACATAAACAGAGGATATCTATAAGAAAGTAAGCTACATAATATGTTTTAAATTTTCCTTTAATTGTATGCAAAATTAATGTTTTATAAACAGATAATCCTGAAACCATTAAGAAAAGTTATTAATATTTTCTAATAAAACATTAAATACACTATAGAAATCATTTAATATATCTGATTGAAATGAACTATACTACTTTTCAGACTTTTCACAGTATTATCTACATTCATAAACTATTCTCATTCAACATACCATATGTCTATATTTAAAATTGACAATCACTGGGGTATGTAGTTGGGCTTTCTTGTATTATTTTATAATATTCTGAAACTTTCCTTAAGGCAAAATGAACATATAACTATTAACACACACCCCCCCCCCCCCGGTGTATCTCAATATTATCACTTTATAGTGATAATATTTTGACAGTTTTTTATGGATAGTACTACAAGAAGACAAATATCAGACAAATCCAGAATGTGGAACATTCTGTAGGAAAATTAGCCTGGACTCCAAGGACTCATTAATCATGAAGAGAAAAAGGAAGCAAGGGGGAAGGGGAGAGTACTGTTGACATCGAGTGAGACTAAAAGAGATACAACAGACAAATGCAATGTGTGAACCATGACTGGATCCTGCATCAGGAAGAAAAAACAAATTTATAAAATATACTCTGGGGGCTCGGTGCCTGTGGCTCAATGGCCTAAGACGCCAGCCACGTACACCTGAGCTGGTGGGTTCGAATCCAGCCCGTGTCCGCCAAACAATGACGGCTGCAACCAAAAAATGGCCGGGCATTGTAGCGGGCGCCTGTAGCCCCAGCTACTTGGGAGGCCGAGGCAAGAGACTCGCTTGAGCCCAGGAATTGGAGGTTGCTGTGAGCTGTGATGCCACAGCACTCTACCAAGGGTGACAGTTTGAGGCTGTCTCAAAATAAATAAATAAAATAAAATAAAATATACTTTGGGGACACTGAAAATTTTGATTATAGTCTGTATACTGAATGATTTTAATGTTTTAAATTTTTTTAGGTAGGGTAATGACATTGGAGTTGTATGTAAGAATGCTCTTATGCTTGGAAGATTTATGCTAAAGCATGTAGGGGTGCAGTGTCACATCTGTAAGCTTCTTTTGAATGGTTTGATTAAGAGGGAAGTGCATGTATATGAGTGTGCACATCTATACACATAGATGGAGTTGTATAAAAAATTTTTAACAGCTGGTGAATCTAGGAAAGGATCATAAGGGCACTATTCCTTTAACATTTTTAAATGAAAATTTTCAAAATAAAAATTACATAAATATTTTAAAAAACAAGACATAATACGTAGTATAACCCAACACAGAAAAATTTTATCTTGTAAAAGTTCTCCTCCAGATCAGTTAAGTATTATTAACTTCTCCAAATTCAAGAAGAAATTTTTAAAAATACCTAGGAAACATGTGTCCACTTTCTTTCACTTCTTTACATGGAAAATGATGTTTGACGTCTGGTTTGTTTATCCAAGTCTGAATGTTTACAACCTCTTTTCTATCATCATCTGACATTGAAGAACTATCAATTTCATCTATAAAGAATTTAAAGTGTTAAATGTGGATATTACAAACTTTTAAAGTAATGTATTTCTTAACAGTCTAAAAAATATCCAGTATTTTGAATATATGGATTGAAAAAAAAAATTGTAACAATCACCAAAATGTGGAAACAACCTAAATGCCCACCAACCCAGGAATGGATTACCAAGCCTTGTTATATGTGTACCATGGAATACTATTCAGCCACTAAAAATGATGGAGACTTTACATCTTTTGTGCTAACCTGGACTGAGGTGGAACATATTCTTTTTAGTAAAGCATCACTAGAATGGAGAAGCAAGAATCCAATGTACTCAATTTTAATATGAAGGCAGTAGATGATCTACCATAAGGTGGGGACGGGGGAACAAGGGAGCAAGGAGAGTGGAGGAGGGAAGAGAATGGGGGTCACAGTATACGACACACCGCTTGGAGGCAGGAGACAATTGTAAGAGGAACTTTACCTAACAAATGCAATCAGTGTAACCCAATTCTTTGTACCCTCAATGAATCCCAAACAATGAAAAAAAAAAAAAGAAAAAAGAAACTCTTTTTTTTGGGGGGGGGGGAGAAATTCACTTTTATGTAAAGTCATTTGATTTAGCTTGAAACAATATTTATGCACATCAGAAGTAAAAATCATCAAAAGATCAGATATTTGATCAATTTTTAGGAGAAAGCAGATCCCAAATATGGCATTACTTATAAGCATGCAATATGTGCGTTCATACCTACAAACATATTCTGAACATTGACATGAAGAAAAAAATGTTGTTTATATGTCTTACATCAGTTCTGAAATTCACTTAGGAAAATTCCTAGACACTCTTAGAGATGAAAACTCTAACAAGTAAAGTCTAATTTTTAAGAATATCTGTACTCAACAACTATTTGACCTGAATTACGTGACACATTTTCAGCTTTGTAACTCTTAGAGTGCATGTAATTTTTTTTTAAATACATGTATTTTATTATTCTTCATTACATTATTTCCCCCCTGCCCCCACTCCTCAGTGGTAAGACAGAATTGATTTACAGAAAAGAATACAGAAAACACTAAAGCTCCTGGTAGAGGGAGAGAATTCAAGTGGGGAGAGAGAAGCTCTCTCCGTTCCTCTCCCGGTCTTTCCCCGTCTCCTCCTTTAGGCCGTTAGCCTCAGGGTATGTATAGGTGTATGGGTTCCTTGGCCAGGAAACGAATGAATACAGTCCCTTCTGCCAGGGGCAAGGTGAATGAGTGTATCAATGAATGGATACAGTCCATTCATGGAATTGAGGCCTAGGAAATTCACAAGAAATTGACCTA
>CAUYRH010052664.1:0-12743 GCA_963574655.1 Perodicticus potto
AGTAGCTGGGACTACAGGTGCCCGCCACAACACCCGGCTATTTTTCTGTTTTGCAGTTCGGCCGAGGCTGGGTTTGAACCTGCCACTTTCGGTATATGGGGCCGGCGCCCTACTCGATGAGCCACAGGCGCCGCCCAAGTTTTGTACACTATAATACCTTTATTCCTCCTTTAACTTCCATCCTTGCAAACAGCATGTAAGTGGTTCCGTACTATAAATTCTTTTATCTGGTTGTCCTTCAGTTATTGAGAGTAAACTGTTAAGATCTCTTTCTCCCTTTACTTATATTATCCTTCCTTTTGTATTTTGAAATATTATTAAGCACATATGCACACATAAGAGTTATATGAGCTTATGTGATAAAGTGACCCTTTAATCATTTAGTCAGCCAAGTGAGGGGGCATGACATGTAAGGATCAGGGGAAGGAGTGTCCCACGTAGAATGAACAGAACCACAGGGTCATGAGACAGACCAGCTTGTGGGGTCTGAAAGACAGCAAGGCTAGTGTGTGGCTAGAGAAGACATCTAAGGGGCAAATACCAGGAGGTAAAGTAACTGGGGGGCCAGATTATACAAGGTCTTAAAGACCAACTGAGGCAAAAAAAATAAAAAAGACCAACTGAGGCAAGGAAGTTGGGTTTTATTCTAAGTGTAATGGGAAGTCATTGGAGGGAAAGTTTTTAGTAAAGGAGTAATCAGAGGAGGAGTTTTTAGTAAAGGAGTAATATCTAACTCTTGTTTTTAAAAGACTAGTTCTACCTGAGTTTAATCCTAGGTAAAATTTTAAAAAGAGAGGGCAGGCATGGTGGCTCACACCTGTAATCCTAGCACTCTGAGAGGCTGAGGCAGGTAGATCCCTTAAGCTCAGGAGTTCAAGACCACCCTATCTCTACTAAAAATACAAAAATTAGCCCTACATTGTGGTGGGCACCTGTAGTCACAGCTACTAAGGAGGCTGAAGCAGGAGGATCGCTTGAACTCAGGAATTCAAGGTTGCTTTAAGCTATGATGCCAGGGCACTCTAGCCAGAGCAACAGAGTGAGACTCTGTCTTGAGAGAACGAGATATTTAATTAAAAAAAACAAAAAACTATATATATATGGTACTGTGTGGAGAAAAGTCTGCAGGGAAACCAGTAAGTAGACTACTGAAGATATCAGTTAAAATAGAAGACTGGACCCCTGACTTCACCTCACCTCCATTCCAAATACAAAGGCCTTTTTATAAGGGCACAAACCCACAAGGACAATAATAATAAGAGATGAAACAATAGCAACCAACTTTGGAAGTTGAAAGGAGGCAAGAGAGGTATTCTCATTTGTAGATCCAGGAAAGATTGGTGAGCCATGCCAAGAAGCAGGCAAAGTTGCCCGGAGTTAGCAGGCACCTCCCAGTGTGGCCATGAGAAGCTGAATCAAGAAGCTGGCAGATCAGCTGCTCTTGCTACAAGCAAACAACTTCCTGGGCAGAATAAGTAAAAGTGTTTTTTTCCAAAAATGTCACCATGACTTAATGTAAAATGAGTAACACCTACTCAGTCCATTTTCTTTCTTTCTTTCTTTCTTTTTTTTTTTTTTTTTTTTCTGTAGAGACAGAGTCTCACTTTAGTACCCTTGGTCGAATGCCATGGCGTCACACAGCTCACAGCAACCTCCATCTCCTGGGCTTAGGTGATTCTCTTGCCTCAGCCTCCTGAGTAGCTGGGACTACAGGCGCCTGCCTCAACGCCTGGCTATACTCAGTCCATGTACTGAGGGACCCCAGAAGACCAACACCAGCAAGCCCTCCTCGTAGAAGGGACAAGGCGCAGCCCCTCCTAACAATCCTCACAGACTTTTATTGCAATCTCAGGCACGAGGAAACAGAGTACAGTGGTGAGCTTCAAAGAGAGTCCAGGTTAAAAAACAAGGAGTTTGTTTGTTTATTTATTTATTTAATTATAGACAGTGTCATTTTGTCACCCTTGGTAGAGTGCCATGGTGTCATAGCTCACAGCAACCTCCAACTCTTAGACCCAAGCAATTCTCTTGCCTCAGCCTTCTGAGTAGCAAGCCTCCTCAGCACCAGTAGTCCTGGCTATCTTTGGAGACGGGGTCTCACACTTGGTCAGGCTGGTGTCAAACCTGTAAGCTCAGGCAATCCACCCCACCCACCTCAGCCTCCCAGAGTGCTAAGATTACAGGCCTGAGCCACTGCACCTGCCCAAAAACAAGAGTTTAACTGCATGATCCCACAGTGTTATGCAAGAACCCATATCCTACAGGGATGCTTGGCTTCCCCCCAGATTACTCTTGTCTCTGGTGCCTAGCACATATAACCCTATGCTCTATCCTACACAGAAAGGTCTATCCCAGGTCCATGCTGAAAATGGGATTAAAATGTTGATCCCTCTTCACTAAATTAGCTTCCTACACCCACATCCCAGTATCAAAGAGGCTTCACAAGGAAGCCTGAGCAGCCTCAGAGAAAAGACCCACAGATACATCTGTGGTTCCGATGGAAAAGCCAAGATCACCTCACAAGTGAAGCCCACTATTGACAGTCCTGCCCTCACATACTGAGCTTCCAACATCCTTTCACTGCACCTGTCTGAAACATGAGCATGTGACCAAGGATCACTACACTTTGGAGGAAAACCCTGACATGAAGGGGACTGCAGCATGAGATTTCCTGCAGGGGAGTGTGGCTGACGGGGGGCTCAGTGACTGCACAGTTCCCACGGCCAGCTCCCAGCTGGTCACTAGGCAGGTCCACTCAGCAGACACAGGACTGCTCTGAAGAGTGACTCTGACTCAAGCACTCTGTGTTAGCCTTGCCAGACTTTCAGACCTGAGCTACATCTAAGACTTTTTCACCTGGCCTTCCTTCATTGACTTTCAGCTTTCTGGCCTCCCCTGGAGTCCTTCTACTTTCACCCTCAACTAGTTCACCTTATAAATCACTTGCACATTGAAACCCGACTTGGAGGGGCAGAACCTGTGGCTCAGTGGGTAGGGCACCAGCCCCATATACTGAGGGTGGCAGGTTCAAACCCGGCCCTGGCCAAATAGCAACAACAAAAAAATAGCCAGGCGTTGTGGCAGGCACCTAGAGTCCCAGCTACTCGGGAGGCTGAAGCAAGAGACTTGCCTAAGCCCAAGAGCTGGAGGTTGCTGTGAGCTGTGATGCCACAGCACTCTTCAGAGGGTGATAAAGTAAAACTCTGTGTCTAAAAATAAAAACTAAAAAGCCCAAGAGTTGGAGGTTGCTGTGAGCTGTGATGCTACAGCACTCTACTGAGGGCAATAAAGTGAGACTCTGTCCCTTAAAAATAAAAAATAAAAAATAAAAAATAGTTTCGGCACCTGTGGCTCAACGGGCTAAGGCACCAGCCACGTACACCTGAGCTGGCGGGTTCGAATCCAGCCCGGCCCACCAAACAACAATGACGGCTGCAACCAAAAAATGGCCGGGCATTGTGGCAGGCGCCTGTAGTCCCAGCTACTTGGGAGGCAGAGGCAAGAGACTCACTTGAGCCTAGGAATTGGAGGTTGCTGTGAGCTGTGATGCCACAGGACTCTCTCCAGGGTGACAGCTTGAGGCTCTGTCTCAAAAAAAAAAAAAAAAAAAGAAAGTGAAACTGTTGATCTCTCTGCAGCATCTCCTTTCACTGGCGTGGGTGACAGGCACACGGACTCCTCAGTCCAGCAACATAATTTGGCGAACACAAAGGGATCATGAGCTGGGGGCTTAGAGAGTGTGGCCTGGTGTAGGGCGCTGCTGGCCCAGCAGAACAGGTGCGACCGGACGGGGCGGCGCTGCTGGAATCTCTTCCAGCATGGCTGGCGTGGCATCCTCCTGCTCCCGCCATCGCCCCACGTCTGTACGGGGATCCTTTCACTTCATTCTGGAGCTTATTCAGATGTACACAGGAGTCCGCTTCCCTGTCTGTCTACCTAGGCGTCTGTATTTCACGCGAAGCCCAGCCATGGGTGCTCAAAAGTGGGGCAATGACCAGAGACTTGTGTTAAGTGTCAGGGTTCCCCTTACTTGCTGTAACTCTCCAGGTAACTGGGACAGAGGGACCTCAAGAAACCTGATTCGGGGGAGGCGCCTGTGGCTCAGGTCCCCATATACAGAGGGTGGCGGGTTCAAACCCGGCCCCAGCCAAACTGCAACAACAACAAAAATAGCCGGGCATTGTGGGGGGCGCCTGTAGTCCCAGCTACTCGGGAGGCCGAGGCAAGAAAACAGCCTAAGCCAAGAAGTTGCTATGAGCTGTGACGCCATGGCACTCTACCGAGGGCAGCAGAGTGAGACTCTGTCTCTTAAAAGAAAAAAAAGAAAGAAAGAAATCTGATTTGGACTCTCCTCCAGCGGCCCCACAGGGACATTTGTCCTGAGAACTCCTTGGCAGGTCAAATCCACTTCCCTCATCCCTAAAGAAAAGTCCGCCCCTTCTCCCGTGTACGAGTGCCCTCCTGCTTCTGTTTGTGCGCACACCTGGTCCACTCTCTGATTCGGAGGGCACTGCCTGTTTCTGCCTGTGCATGTACCTGGGGACAAGGACACTCCCTGTCTGTTTGAGAATGCACCTGTTATCTGGTCTGCGTAAACACCTGGTATCTATTTGTGTACGTACACACCTAGTTACAGCTACTCTCTGATTATAAGTGCACCTTCTGTTTCCGTCTCTGCTTTGGCACATACCTGGTGTGTGTGTGTCTGTGTCTGTGTCTGTGTCTGTACGTAATATTTGTCTCTCTTTTTGTGTCTATATACCTGGAAGAAAGCCCACTGGGGTGATTCCTGTCTGATTGGGCCACTTATGGGTATTACTCTCTGATTAAAAGGAAATTAATGCTCTACTATAACACTGTTGAGCCTATGTATGTGTTGGAGTCAGGAAAAATGGCCCTAGAACAGTTCCTTGAATTACTATCCTGTTGTACAGCTTGAATTATATTGTCAACCAATCAGCAAAATGAGGGCAGTGCCTGTAGCTCAGTGGGTCGGGCACCAGCCACATACACTCAGGCTGGCAGGTTCGAACCTGGCCTGGGCCAGCTAACCAACAATACGAACTGCAACCCAAAAAAACAAACAAACAAGATCAACAAAATGAGATAAAATTCCCTATATACAGCTTTTTATGTCTTTACATAATACAGATATAAGCAAAGAAAACAGTCTTCGTTTATTTATTTATTTATTTTTTGAGACAGTCTCACTATATCACCCTTGGTAAAGTGTTGTGGCGTCACAGCTCACAGCAACCTCAAACTCTTGGGCTTAAGCCATTCCCCTGCCTCAGCCTCCTAAGTAGCTGGGACTACAGGCGCCCACCACAACGCCCGGCTATTTTTTGGTTGTAGTTGTTGTTGCTGTTTGGTGGGCCCGGGCTGGATTCGAACCTGCCAGCTCCAGTGTATGTGGCTGGCACCCTAGCTGCTGAGCTATAGGCGCTGAGCCAAGAAAGGAATATTCTGATGGTTCAGAGAACAGAGGAAGAAAAGTCAGCCAGTAGGGAGAGAAAGGTTATAGTTCAGGGTGAAGATGGGTCACTGTAAGCTGGTAAGCGAGTTGGATGAGGCTTGTTTGCCTCATGCTGTGGTCCCATCAGCTCCAGAAGGAGAACTGAGAGAGTCAACCCCTCCTTACCTGGGGGAGGTGAGCCGGAGGTGGTATCCCCATCTAAAACTCATCAACAGGCTCGGCGCCTGTGGCTCAGCGGGCTAAGGCGACAGCCACGTACACCTGAGCTGGCGGGTTCGAATCCAGCCCAGGCCCGCCAAACAACAATGGTGGCTGCAACCAAAAAATGGCCGGGCATTGTGGCAGGCGCCTGTAGTCCCAGCTACTTGGGAGGCAGAGGCAAGAGACTCGCTTGAGCCCAGGAATTGGAGGTTGCTGTGAGCTGTGATGCCACGGCACTCTATCCAGGGTGACAATTGAGACTCTGTCTCAAAAAAAAATAAAATAAAATAAAATAAAACTCATCAGCAAACTCAGCTCGGCTGGGAAGTCAGCCAGGAGGAGGTGTGTTTCAATGCTTTCTTTGCACCGTATGCCCTGCTGAGGTTGAAGCTTGCTGGACTTCCCGATCTTCACTCTGCCTGCTCTGTCTTCACCTTCCAGATAAGGTGTCTTGTTGGATTTCCTCCTTCCCAATTCGGATCCTGACATTAAGGAGGGACAATCTATCCTGGCAGCACACTTCCTCCCCAAGTCAGCCACTGATATGTCGCCTGAACTCCAAAAGCTGGCAAAGGAATCTCAGAATCCACAAGCAGAATTCCAAACCTGGTCTTCAAGTTCAGATGGAAACAGAGAAGGGGGAGGCGGGCTGGCAGCAGGCCCCGGGAGAAGAAAGGGCTTTCCAAACGGTGGCTGACGCTATGGCAAAAATCCTTCAGAGGCAGGGCTGCACTGGAGGCCCATGCAAGAAGAGCCGAGAATGGGCCCTGCTCTGGAGGCTCCACCTGCTGCCTCTGCAGCCAGCTTGGTCTCTGGAGAGAAATGCCCCAGGGAGCAGAGTTCACGGCCAGAACGAGAGACCCCTGAGCAGCTATCTTCCTCACCCACAGACCCTCTAGGAATACTGCAGTCTGACGGACAGACTCCAGCCTTGGCACAAACTCAACTTCCTCATGCCAGGATGGCTGAGCCTTGGGTAACACTCTCTCCCCATTACAGGTAAGCAAACTGATTTTAATAACACGAGCCGCTTCATCTGCCCTCCCTGAAATTTTTTCCTCTGTTTCCCTCTCCTGTCTTCCTCATTAGAGAGAAAGGTAAATAGCCGGGCGTTATGGCGGGGGCCTGTAGTCCCAGCTACTTGGGAGGCTGAGGCAAGAGAATCGCCTAAGCCCAGGAGTTGGAGGTTGCTGTGAGCTGTGTGACGCCACGGCACTCCACCGAGGGCGATAAAGTGAGACTCTGTCTCTACAAATAAAAAAAAAAAAGAGTGAAAGGTAAAATACAACCCCCTGTGTATTCCACAGCTTCTCTGCCTGCTGGGAGATCAAGCCCAATTGCCCTACCTCACTGTCTGAACAGAATCTTAAGGTTAAGTTTAGACACCTCACTTCTTTAACATCACAGGCTTCTGTTCTCAGACGCTTAACTGAGACTTTATATACAACCTTCTTTTTCCCTTTTTTTTGGTCTTGGAGTCAAAGAGGCAATAGTAAGCAAGAAAGAGAAATGTGTAAAAAGATATGGGTATGAGGATGTATTTTGGGTAGTAAGGATAAAAGGAAAAAGAATAATTTTGTATAAGAAGGAAACTTGCCTGTATTATGTCTTTCACTCCTATCTGATGTAAAAAAAAAAAAAGGAAACTTGAGTGAAAATTTTTGTCCTAATGTAACTGGTGGTTTAAGAAAGAAAATTTAAGATGAAAACAGGGTGAAGCATGTCTAAGGTGATTTGTGCAAATCATGAAGGTTCATGAAAGGGAATTAAGAAAAAAATTGGTCTGTGATTAAAGTTGGCTATATTGGCTCAGCGCCCGTAGCACGTGGTTATGGCGCCAGCCACATACATACACCAAGCCTGGCAGGTTAAAATCCAGCCTGGGCCAGCTAAACAATAATGACAACTGCAATAAAAAATATCCAGGCGTTGTGGTGGGTGCCTATAGTCCCAGCTACTTGGGAGGCTGAGGCAAGAGAATCGCTTAAGCCCAAGAGTTTGAGATTGCTGTGAGTTGTGACACCATGGGACTCTACCCTGGGCAACAGCTTGAGACTCTGTCTCGAAAAAAAAAAACAAAAAAACCAAACTGTCTCTCTTTTTGCCTACTGAAAACTGTGGTTGCTAAGTTATGGGTGTCCTTGAGATAAGGTACTACCACTCAGCAGAAGACCCAAGCTCAGTTATTCATTTGAAACTGAAGGGAAAGAAAGGGTCCTCTTTACTTTTTCCAACTTAAATATGTCTGGCTCTTAGAGTAGTGAGGCATACTCTTAACCAATGGTTTCTTTTGATTTACATTACTAGATTTCTTCCCTTCTGTTTTTACTAGAAGGTGGTCAGGGGAAGAGCGCCATACATTGACCAATTCTAATTTTCAGACCCTGTATTTTCAACTATATAACAAAATTTATGTCTTCCTACATAGAGGGTATACACATATAGAATTGGTCATCACCAACTATCAACATCTACTTACCATAACCACCACCAGACATCCCCCTGTATGAAAACGATGATGCTTACAAACAACTGTGCCTCACATACCCCGACCCTCCGAATGTACATCCACTCCCACCCGGACAGAGAGCTGATTACCAAGCCTGGTATTCACACTGCCCATTTTTTAGCAAGAAGCAGTCAGAGTAGTAAGTGGCCTATTTCTCAAAGAACTGGACTCTGCAAATCAGAGAGGGAATTGTTAGATTAGACAGACATAGCAGGGCAGGTGGCAGACACAGCGAGGCTATTTTGGCTATTTTGGACTGGCTTGAGTCAGGAGGGCTGAGTTTTCATGGGAATGAGGCTCATCAAGACCTTACAAGTAGATTGCCTTGAGATAGCAGCTAATCAATCATTTTTTTTTTTGACAGAGTCTCACTTTGTTGCCCTCTATAGAGTGCTGCGGCATCCCAGCTCACAGCAACTTCAAACACTTGAACTCAAGTGATCCTCTTGCCTCAGCCTCCCACGTAGCTGAGACTACAGGCACCTACCACAACATCTGGGTATTTTTAGAGAAGTAGTCTCACTCTTGCTCAGGCTAGTCTCGAACTCCTGAGCTCGAACCTGCCTTGGCCTCCCTAAGTACTAGAATTATAGGTGTGAGCCACAGTACCCAGCCCCAGTAGAAAGTCTTTAACACTTACTTTATGGGTGGCGCCTGTGGTTTAGTGGGTAGGGCACTGGCTCCATATACTGAAGGTGGTGGGTTCAAACCCAGCCCCCGCCAAAGTGCAACAAAAAAATAGCCAGGCGTTCTTGTGGGCACCTGTAGTCCCAGTTACTCAATAGGCTGAGGCAAGAGAATCACCTAAGCCCAGGAGTTGGAGCTTGCTGTGAGCTGTGACACCATGGCACTCTACCATCAGCGATAAAGTGAGACACTGTCTCAAAAAAAAAAAAAAGAACTTACTTTACATGCAAGTAATAATGTCCCTAAAAAAACAACACTCATAACATGGTAAAAATCACACCCATCAGGGCGGCACCTGTGGCTCAGCAAATAGGGCACCAGTCCCATATACTGAGGGTGGTGAGTTCAAACCTGGCCCCAGCCGAACTGCAAAAACAAACAAACAAAATAGCCGGGCAATGTGGCGGGCACCTGTAGTCCCAGCTACTCGGGAGGCTGAGGCAAGAGAATCGCCTAAGCCCAGGTGTTGGAGGTTGCTGGGAGCTGTGTGACACCACGGCACTCTACCGAGGGTGATAAAGTAAGACTCTATCTCTAAAAAAACAAAAAAAAATCACACCCATCAGTGCCATGACAGTTTGCAAATATTATGACAACACCTTGAAAATTACCTTACAAATCTAAAACAAGTCTCAGAGTTATGAGATCTAGAAAAGAGTAGGGAATGATCGTGGCCACTGTTATCCCAATAACCATTACTCACAGGATGTTGCTGCGGGCTCCTGCAGTCCCAGCCAGTCAAGAGGCTGAGGCAGGAGGATCACTGGAACCCAGGAGTTAGAGGTTGCTGCGAGCTAGGCTGAGGCCTGGCACTCTAGCCTGGTCAACAGAGTAAGACTCTGTCTCAAAAAGAAAGAAAGAAAGGAAGAAGGAGAAAAAGGGAAGGAAGGGAAAGAAGGGACGAGAGAAAGAGAGAGAGAAAGAGGGAAAGGAAAGGAAAGGAAAAAGGAAAGGAAAAAGGAAAGGAAAGGAAGAAAGAAAGAAAGAAAGAAAGAGAAAGAGAAAGAAAGAAAAGATTATAACGGAGTCTTATACAGGTGTAGCACCTTATTTTTACTGTATCATTTCCACACTTAGATGTGTGTAGACACACACATACTCACGTCTGTGTCACAATTGCCTCTGGTATTCAGTACAGTAACATGCTGTGCAGGTCTGTAGCCCAGGAGCAACGGACTGCACCATGTAGCCTATGTGTGTAGTAGGCAAGACCATCCAGGTCAGTGACTTTCAACTGGTGTCCCATGAAAAATTTTAAAGGCCATTAAATTATTTTCTAAAGAAATTCAAAGCACAGTAAGTATACCCAGTTTTTCCCTTTTCTTTTTTGAGACAGAGTCTCAAGCTCTGGGTAGAGTGCTATGGTGTCACAGCTCACAGCAACCTCCAACTCTTGGGCTAAAATGATCCTCTTGACTCAATTTTTCTCTTTTTAGTAGAGACAGGATCTCATTTTTGCTCAGGCTGGTCTCAAACTCATGAGCTCAAGCAATTTGCCTCGGCCTCCCAGAGTGCCAGGATTACAGGCATGAGCCACCACGCCCAGCCTTTGCTCTTTTCTTTTTAATCAATATAATTTAAGTGTGGTGCACAAGTTAAACTATAGGTGCAAATGTGCTGTGAGATAGAAAAGTTTCAAAAACACTGATCTAGGTTAATGTCAGTGCACACTCTATGTTCCCACAATGATGAAATCCCCTAATGATGCCTGTCTTCGAACGTACCCCTGATGTTAAGCAACACATGACTATAGAATCATTTATTTGAATCTTTTCTAATGAGAAAGACATTTTAAAAGAGCTGATATTATAGACAACCTTTTTCCTCAACTCTTCTCTAACCTTTGTGAATACATTCTAATGATGAACTAAACTTATCATCAGAGACTCACACAGATCCTGTGCAGAGAAAACTAAAAACTTCCCCCGCTGGGGGGCCCCAGACCCTAAGCTAACAGCTGAGCCACCTGCCAGAAGAGGGCGTCGCCTCCCAAGAGCATGGGCCAGAACATAGATCACCAAGTCGGCTTTTCAGTATTTGATTTCTTACCTCTGGTCCGAAACCTGGCCATCCACTCCCACCGCTATTTGGACTTACTCATTGCCTTTTCCCAGGCGACAGGCCAGTGGTTCCTCATAGAGAGAGGAAAACTCTCAACAGTTTGTTCTGAATAAGAGGATTCTTAAATTCCTCTTTATCTTTAAGACAAAGACACAGAAAATGACACAACCTAAAAGGTAAGTGCTTTCTCTGAATCCACACTTTTCTAAACTGCCCTGCAAGTGACATTTCAATTCAACTTGTGTATATTTACGAAATACAAACAGTGTCCATCCGGCGTGGAGGCAAAGGGATGGTAAGACCTAGTCCTTCCATGCCCAGACCCACAGTCTAGCAGTACATACAGGAGAAGCACAAGAGCAAAATGGGGCACAAAGTGGGAAGGTGTCCAGTTGATCGGTTTACTGCGCTGCTGAGACCTGGGTATGGCCCAGCAGGAGCAGACCATTTGGTTAGAAAAACAGCTCACGCTGAGTCTGTTTGCTCTCACAGTATATCAAAACCACAGTCACATAAATGTCTTTATATAGTGATTAAAAGGCCATGAAGGCTATGTTAAATTAAAAAAAAAAACCACAGTCACTGGGGAGCTGAGCTCTTAGTCGAATCTCTGACCTTTTATTCAGAAACCCCTGAGTCCCTATAACACCCTAACACTCTGTTCTGGGCTGGGGCGGTGGCTCATGCCTGTAATCCTAGCACTCTGGGAGGCTGAGGTGGGTAGATTGCTTGAGCTCACGAGTTCAAGACCAACCTGAGCAAAATCGAGACATGCCCCCACCCCCACCTTCTCTACTAAAAATACAAAAAATGAAGAAAGAGAATCACTTGAGCCCAAGAGTTGGAGGTTGCTGTGAGCTATGACACCACGGCACTCTACCCAAGGCAAAAGCTTCAGACTCTGTCTCAAAAAAAAAAAAAAAATGGAAACACAAGCAGCTATCACAGTAGCACACAGTGAAGAGAATTATAGGGAATTGGAGTGACTACTTTATATTAAGTCTGTTTCCAAAGGGGCAAGAGAAAACTTACTGAGATGAAGGAGGTATGTTTCAGGCAACAGAGTGCTAATAGCCTCTTACCTATAGGGTGGAGCCCTGGGACCAAGTTTGGAGAGAAACTGAAGGGCTGTCCCTGGGAAGATGAACAGCCCACCTTCCAGCCCCTTTAGCAGGCAAGCAGACCCAGGGAAGGGCAGCAGAGGTGGCCAGCCTCACACTGAGGTCTTTAATGCAAGGTGGGGGACAAACCTGTCCTCTTCAGACAGACAAACCCCAAACTAAACTGGGGGTTGGCAAAGAAAGCTACTTATTCCTATTAAGACTCACATCTGGGGCCCTAACCACGTAGCCCTAACCTTCAGACCAGACAAGGCATTCTTTTAGGGAGTTAAATCACAGAGTGTTAGGTATAGAAAGCCTTGGAGAGGCTTTCCTTAGAAACATGATTCCTGGCTGGGTGCAGTGCTTCACACCTGTATTCCTACCACTCTGGGAGGCCTCAATGGGAGGACTGCTTGAGCTCAGGAGTTCAAGACCAGCCTGAGCAAGAGTGAGACCTTGTCTCTATTAAAATTAGAAAATAGGCTTGGCACCTGTGGCTCAACGGGCTAAGGCGCCAGCCACGTACACCAGAGCTGGCGGGTTCAAATCCAGCCCAGGCCCGCCCAACAACAATGACGGCTGCAACCAAAAAATGGCCGGGCGTTGTGGCGGGCACCTGTAGTCCCAGCTACTTGGGAGGCGGAGGCAGGAGACTCGCTTGAGCCCAGGAATTGAAGGTTGCTGTGAGCTGTGATGCCACAGCACT
>CAUYRH010052665.1:0-22798 GCA_963574655.1 Perodicticus potto
AAATAGCCAGGTGGATGGCGGGCGCCTGTAGTCCCAGCTACTCGGGAGGCTGAGGCTGGAGAATCCCCTAAAGTCAGGAGTTGAGGTTGCTGTGAGCTGTGTGACGCCACAGCACTCTACCGAGGGCGATAAAGTGAGACTCTGTCTCTACAAAAAGAAAAAAAAAATAGCCAGGTGTTGTGGCGGGCACCTATAGTCCCAGCTACTCAGGAGGCTGAGGCAAGAGAATTTCTTGAGCCCAAGATTAGAGGTTGCTGTGAGCTATGACGCCATGGCACTTCGCCGAGGGTGACAAAGTAAGCCTCTGTCTTAAAAAAAAATTTAGCTGGGCATTGTGGCAGGAGCCTGTAGTCCCAGCTACTTGGGAGGCTGAAGCAAGAAGCTCACTTTTATCCAGGAGTTTGAGGTTGCTGTGAGCTATGACACCACAGCACAACTCTAGCCCAGGTGACAGAGATTATGTCTTTTTTGGGTTTTTTTTTTTGGAGACAGAGTCTTACTATGTCACCCTGGGTACAGTGCCATGGTGTCACAGCTCACAACCTCAAACTTTTGGACTTCAGCAATTCTCTTGCCTCAGCCTCCCAGTAGCTGGGACTACAGGTACCCGCCACAATGCCCGGCTATTTTTGTTATACCAAATATTGTTGTTCTTGTTGTTGTTATTGTTGTCACTGTTGTTTAGCAGGCCCAGGCCGGGTTCAAACCCCGCAGCCCCGGTGCATGTGAACGGTGCCCTAACCACTGAGCTATGGGTGTGGAGATGGATACTATGTCTTTTTTTTTTTGGATGCAGTTTTTGGCCAGGTTTGAACCCGCCACCTCTGGTATATGGGGCCGGCACCCTACTCCTTGAGCCACAGGCACCACCTCAGAGACTATGCAAGCCTGGGACGATGGCTCACACCTGTAATCCTAACATTCTGGGAGGCCAAAGTGGAGGATCCCTTGAGTTCAGGATTTTGAGACTAGCCTGAGCAAGAGCAAGACCTCCCTTCTCTACTAAAAATAGAAAAATTAGGCTGGGCATGGTGGCTGACGCCTGTAATCCTAACACTCCGGAAGGCTGAGGCGGGTAGATTGCCTGAGTTCACTGGTTCGAGACCAGCCTGAGTAAGAGCGTGACCACAGTCTTTAAAAAAAAAAAAAGGCATTATGGTGGACGCCTGTAGTACCAGCTACTTGGGGGGCTGAGGCAAGAGAATAACTTGAGCCCAAGAGTTTGAGGTTGCTGTGAGCTATGATGTCACAGTACTCTACTGAGGATGACAAAGTGAGACTCTATGTCTTTCTTTTTTTAAGAGACAGAGTCTTACTTTGTCACCCTTGGTAGAGTGCTGTGGCATCACAGGTCACAGGAACCTCCAGTTCTTGGGCTTAGGTGTTTCTCTTGCCTCAGCCTCCTGAGTAGCTGGGACTACAGGTGCCCACCACAACGCCTGGCTACTTTTTTGTTGCAGTTTGGCCAGGGCCAGGTTTGACCCCACCACCCTTGGTATATTGGGGCCAGTGCCTTACTCACTGAGCCACAGGTGCCGCCTAAGACTCTGTCTTAAAAAAAACAAAACCCACCAGGCGGTGCCTATGGCTCAGTGGGTAGGGCGCCGGCCCCATATTCAGAGGGTGGCAGGTTTGAACCTGGCCCCAGCCAGCTAAACAGCAGTGGCAACTACAACAAAAATAGCCAGGCGTTGTGGTAGGTGCCTGTAGTCCCAGTTACTTGGGAGGCTGAGGCAAGAGAATCACCTAAGCCTAAGAGCCGGAGGTTGCTGGACGTCACAGCACTCTACCAAGGGCGATAAAGTGAGATTCTGTCTCTTAAAAAAAAAAAAACCCACCAACAAAAATACATAAGAGGTAAGGTCCTACTTTGAGGACAACCCAGCCCAAGGATAAGAAGAGACCACAGGAGGGCGGCCACTTGTGGCTCAAAGGAGCATGGCGCTGGCCCCTATGCCGGAGGTGGCGAGTTCAAACCCAGTCCTGGCCAAAAACTACAAAAAAAAAAAAAAAGACCACAGGAGACTCATCTTGGTCACCCACAGTGGTCATCTCAGGAACTCACCAATGGGCCTCTCCTTACCTCAGACAATCCCCACCAGAGTGTCTTCTAGGAAGGCTAGTAAACTTCAGAATGAGAGGACTCAGGATTATGGCCCACAATTCTTTTGTAGACTCTGGGCTTAAGGGAGCAGACAGGAGAGAATAGGAGGTGGGCAGTGTACACTCTCCTTAAGAGGTTCTGAACCTACTTCAGTTTGTTCTCATGGGTTTCCAGTTTACTGCATAAGAAGCTTCAGGTTAATGGCTAGTTTGCAGAGGCCAGGAAGGGGAAGAGAGGCAGGACCTGGGGCACATGTTTGAGAAACTTGGGCAGCTGTGTCCTCTAAAGCCTTGTGATCTCAGGTACCTTAATGGGGAGTAAATATAAAGAGAATGGAAGAAACATATTCAGCAGTTCAGGGCTCTACTCGCCCACAGCCATGTTTGACTAAGAGAGTTCTGGTTTCCAGGCTGATCTGGAGAGCAAAGCAAGTGGCTGCTAACACTATGCACCTTGGCCTACAGGGCATACACCACTGAATGCTCACATGCTGACCTCCTGGCCAGGCAAACTGCTACATGGTGTCACAATCTCAATGGACTGTTGCTGGCCAGCAGTTGGTAATAAGCCCTGAGCTAGAGGGGAGTCTGTGTGAAATAAATGGGTAAGGGTAAGTGGGCAGGAGGTTAAGACTCCAAGAGAAATGTTTTTCTAAGTTCCAGGACTGCCAAGGAAAAGACCACCATATTCTCCTTCTATGGCCAGGGAGTTCCCATAAGGGAAACATACATGAAATCGGTGGTTGGCTGTTTTTCTCAGAAGAAAGTTGTATGTAATACACAGCCAGCCTCCCACAGACCGCTCCTTTATTGCACTGGCACTGACAGAAAAGCACCAGTGCCAGGCTGCCAGCTGGGAGCACTGATTATGGGTGATGAAGAGAAAGGAGGCTTCTGTTCCTGGCACGTATTATGGGAACCCCAAAGAATGGATGTTTATGCATAAAATAACCCTCCTGTTTTTGCCTAAATGCTTCCCTCTCTCATTTTGCCCCTATAATCATTTTAGGTAGTATGGAGACAAAGAATTTGCTCATTTACACAGGAATAAAGAAGGTGCAGAGATTCAGAATTGGCTCATCATATAGGAGGTTATCGGTATCACTAAAGCTCTTTTCCCAAGAGCAAACTGTAGATTATTTGCTTGAAATTAATAATTGTTCATCAGCCATTCATTACACATGTAATTAGCCTGGGTAAAAACAGATGCCATTTTAATGTCCTTGACATCAATTTGCTTCACTTTAAGTTATCACCCCAAAACACTTTTCTGCTTTCCCAAGTCTCATAAACCTCCAAGTTCCAGACTGGCAGCAGCAGTTGTGTTTTGGAAGATTTGATTACATATACCAAACAGGCAATCCTAGAGCATCTGCATCCATGCAAACAAAGGTAATTGTTTTTAGACCCCAAGGGGATGCATTGTTCTTGGAAGTGCTACAATACCAGGTTGATGGGAAGAGTGGATGGAACAAACTCCTATTCCAGAGGATAATTTTTAAATTACAACTTTGGAACGTGGTTGAACTCATCTCATATTCTAAACTCACTTCTTGGATAACAGCACAAAGAAAAGTAATGAGGAACCAGGTAGGAAAGAGACGGAACTGCAGTAGAGTTTCATGCATTTGCCAAATAAGAGTAATCACTCCTGAACAAAATCTTCCAAAATCTACCAATGAAGGTCTGGTTGCCTATAATATGGTAACAAAGCACTCCCAGGCTGGTCTTAAGAACTGAACTCTTGGCTCAGCGCTTGTAGCTCAGCGGCTAAGGCACCAGCCACGTACACCAGAGCTCGCAGGTTCGAATCCAGCCCAGGCCTGCCCAACAACTATAATCAAAAAAGAGCTGGGCGGGGGCGGCGCCTCCCTACTCCATTGAGTAGGGTGCTGGCCCCATATACTGAAGGTGGCGGGTGCAAACCCGGCCTCGGCCGAACTGCAAAAACAGAAAAATAGCCGGGCGTTGTGGTGGGCGCCTGTAGTCTCAGCTACTCGGGAGGCTGAGGCAGGAGAATCGCCTAAGCCCAGGAGTTGGAGGTTGCTGTGAGCTGCGTGATGCCACGGCACTCTACCAAGGGTGACAAAGTGAGACTCTGTCTCTACAAAAAAAAAAAAAAAAAAAGCTGGGCGGGGCAGCACCTGTGGCTCAGCGAGTAGGGCGCCAGCTCCATACACCAAAGGTGGCAGGTTCAAACCCGGCCTCAGCCGAACTGCAAAACAAAAAAACAGCTGGGCGCTGTGGTAGGCACCTGTAGTCCCAGCTACTCGGGAGGCTAAGGCAAGAGAATCACCTAAGCCCAGGATTTGGGGTTTGCTGTGAGCTGTGACGCCAGGGCACTCTACCAAGGGCGATAAAGTGAGACTCTGTCTCTACAAACAAACAAAAAAAAAAGAGCTGGGCATTGTGGCGGCCACCTGTAGTCCCAGCTACTGGGAGGCTGAAGCAAGAGAATCACTTAAGCCCATGAGTTTGATGTTGCTGTGAGCTGTGAATCCATTACACTCTACCAAGGGCTACAGCTTTATCCTCTATCTCAAAAAAAAAAAAAAAGAACTGAACTCTTAGCTGGGCGCCTGTAGTTCAGTAGTTAGGCTGCCAGCCACATACACTAGGGCTGGCGGGTTCAAACCCGGCCCAGGCCTGCTAAACCACAACAAAAAAATAGCCAGGCATTGTGGCAGGTGCCTGTCATCCCAGCTACTTGGGAGGCTGAGGCAAGAGAATTGCTTAAGACCAAGAGTTTAGGCCGGGCGTGGTGGCTCACGTCTGTAATCCCAGTGCTGTGGGAGGCCGAGGCGGGTGGATTTCTAGTGCTCACAGTTCGAGACCAGCATAAGCATGAGTGAGCCAGAGTAAAAGACCCCGTCTCTACCACCAGAAAAGAACACCGCCGGGCATTGTGGTGGGCACCTGTAATCCCAGCTACTTGGGAGGCAACTGGCAAGAGGAATCACTACAAGCAAGGACAATGTAAAAAAAAAAAAAAACCAAGGAAACTAAAAAGAGTGCAAGCCAACTGAAATAAAAGCAAAAAAAAAAAAAAAAAAAAGACCAAGAGTTTGAGGTTGCTGTGAGGTGTGACACCATGGCACTCTATCAAGGGTGACACAGTGAGACTCTGTCTCAAAAGATAAAAAAAAAAACTGAACTGTTACTCAAGTCATGGAAATGGAACGTCAAAGAGTGGCAGAAACAAAAATATCATTAGTCATCCAGGTCCTGGCCCATATATAGACAATGCCACTGACCTGTCAGTACCTGTTTAACAAGTGAACTGGGGGCAAGATCCTAAAATCCAGTATAGGCCAATCATCCCAGCCATTGCCTAGCCTGTGTGGACCACTGAGGCTGAGAGGACATCATCTAAGGTAAGACCCTGAGGTACACAAAGGTAGAAATCTTGTTTTTCACTTTATCCCTAGCACTTAGCACCACAACTGGTACATAGTAGGTGCTCGGTAAGTATTTGTCAAATAAAATGAACAAACATTAGCATGACTAATGGTATTGAAAGAGGAAGAGCTCAGACAAGGGTGCTCTCCCACAGGAGATAGGGTAGCCCATCCTTCAGAAGATTCTTTTATTAAAACTGGGTGACATCGATAAGGGGACAGTACAAAAAAAATTTTGGTCCATGAAAAAAACATAATAATTCAGTTAATAAAAAGTTATCTTCAACAGGGACACTGTAGTAGGAGTGCTGAGTCTCCTCTCATGGTTCCAGCCAGGAGCCGGGCCAGGACTCAGCTGCCCCAAGGTTGTCCAGTGTCACTGTGGGGAGAGCCTCTCAAGGGAGGGATAATGACAGGAAAGGGAGGATGGAGAGAAAACTCTGCTGTTCCCAGTGCAGAACAGGCAAGTTAGATAAGGGGCTGGGGGGGTGTGCTCGCAGGAGCCTGAGGAGGGGGTGGGGAAGCAGGGGCTTTGTCAGTTCTGTGGCTTTAGAGCCCCAGCTCAACGGAATTCCTCCTCTGTGCCCAGCTGTCTCCCACCCTGCTGTGTAGAGTCTGCGAGCCTGGGATATGCTAACTCGGGTGATACAACCTGGAAGAAGAATATGAGGCTCTCCTGGAAGATGCAAAACCATCTCAGTTCCAAGGGGCCAAGATCACAAGGTCCTGCTGCTACCTGAGGGGTCTGAAGCTTTGAGGGCAGGGGCTGGGGAGCCACAATCCTGTGAGGCAGGGAGAGGGAAGAGTCACAAACCCAACTCAGCGCTATTCTCCAGCCCTAGGCGCTTTCACTCCTCAGTGCCCTAGAAGTCACCAGGGGTGTCAACTGGGCAGGCAAGGGACAGGAAGACAGGGATGGCCTAAGGCTTATACCCGTTTGATTTTAGGCCTGTTTCTCCAGTAAAGGATGGGGTAGCGGGGCAGCGTGGAGTAAATGAGTCACCCCTCCAAGCAACAGCAGGAAGGAACAGCCTCTGCTGGCAATGACAGTACCCCAGATTAGATCCCTGGGGCTCTAAAAGGGAAAGGCAAGATTCCCCCACCCAAATGCCCTGGGTTAGGACAGAAATGAGGGAATCCTAAAAGGGCAGCTACAAGGAGTATGCTGGGAGGGAGCAACAGTTAACGAACAAACTCCAATACTGACGTGGACCCCTACTAGGCAGTAAGAGAAGCTCTGAGAGCAGGCCAATCCCAAGGGCTGGGGACTGACCTGGGGCTCAGTGGAGCCCGAAAGCCAGGGTTCCTTTAGTGCTAGAGGGCAACAAGGGAGAGCTTGCTCCAAACCTGTGGAGGGAAGGAAGGAAATTGGATTCTGTTTTCAGGATAACCAAGATCAACTAGCTGATAGAGTGCCCTCAGGCCTGAGTCTGGGAGAGGGGCAATAAAGCTCCCAATTCCTGGGTCTCTGAAGGGCAGGGTCAGTGTAGCTGGTCCCCTCACCTGGCCTTAGGCCCACTCCATTTTGAGCACTGATTACCACTACAGGTTCTCTCTCTAACACTATCTAGAGGTCCTATGTAGACCAGGGAAGGATAGAGGCACGTGGGAGCTCTGTGGGGCAAAGGGAAGCTGGGGGTGAGAAGGGATAGGGTGAGAGAAGAGGGTAATAGCTGTCTTGCGAGACAGAAATGAGACACCCTCTTCATTTTGGTGTTGTCCTTGAACCAACAGCATCCCCTGGAACGCCCCAAGCAAGACCAAGGCAGGTGCTATGAGGCAGGCAGCACAGGGCCCAAATAAAGAATTGGTGCAGCCAAATCAAGGCTGTGGAAGACACCCTATGTATTCCGGATTCCCAGGGCTTGCTCTAATTCTTGTCGTCTCTGTTGCACCTAGGGAGAAAAGATGGAAGGAGAGCAAGATGAGACAAACCAGATGTTGGTATCTAATACCCACGATCCCTATCTGGGTGCAAACTCCTTGCCTTTTAGGAATTTCTCCCATGCACCCCAGGGACCTACCTTGGAGTAGAAGTATCGGCATACAGCCTCCTGAGCCCAAGGCTGGAAGTAGAACTCAGCTCGGCGCTCTTCCTCTGGGTTACCCACCACATCAGTCATTGTCTGAGGAAAATGGAGGTGGGGGAGGAGGAAAAGAATGGAGAATAGACTTGTTTCCTTCCTTCACACCTGTTTTTGGCTGAATCGTATCCTCCCCCAAACGTGGAAATCCTCACCTCCCGGGACCTGTGAATGTGACCTTATTTGGAAATAGGGTCTCTGCAGATGATCAAGTTAAGATGAGATCATTAGGGTAGGTTCCAAGCCAATATGACTGACATTCTTATGAAAGGGGGAAATTTGGACACAGAGACAAACATGTACAGGAAGACAACGTGAGGACAGAGCCCATCACCTAAAAGCCAAGGGGTGCCTTAGGCTACCAGAAGCGAGGAAAGCTGCATGGAACAGATTCTCCCTCAACTCTCAGGAGCCAACTTGCTGACACCTTGACTTTGGACTTCCAGCCTCCCAGACTGTGAGATAAACTTCCATTGTTTAAGCTACCCCGTTTGTGGGAGTTTGCCATAGCAGCTCCAGCAAACTAAAATAGCACTCAAAGTCACCCTCACTGCCTTGTTCAGGGACTTTTACTGGCACCTTTTCCCCTGATCGTCTGCTCAGCCTCTGTAATTACAGTCATAGTCACAACAGGATAGGTGAAAACCTAGGGCACATTTCATACATTCTTTGCTTACTTCTATCTTCTTTGCTTATTTCTTCTATCCTATGGTACAACCCCTTTCTGCGAAATATTTTCAAATCCTATATTTTCCACGAAGGCTTTCTCAGCAATTCTAGCCTCATTCACATCCTTTCTCCTTTGAATTATCTTATTGGTACTGGTAATGATAACATCTTTTTTTTTTTTTTTTTGAGACAGATTCTCACTATGTCACCTTTGGTAGAGTGCTATGGCATCACAGCTCACAGCAACCTCAAACTCTTGGGCTCAAGCAATTCTCTTGCCTCAGCCTCCTGAGTAGCTGGGACTACAGGCGCCCACTACATTGCCCAGTTATTTTATTTTATTTTATTTTATTTTAGACGGAGCTTCAAACTGTCACCCTGGGTAGAGTGCTGTGGCATCACAGCTCACAGCAACCTCCAACTCCTGGGCTCAAGAGATTCTCCTGCCTCTGCTTCCCAAGTAGCTGCGACTACAGGAGCCCGCCACAATGCCTGGCTTTTTTTTTTTGGTTGCAGCCGTCATTGTTGTTTGGCAGGTCCGGGCTGGATTCGAACCCACCAGCTCAGGTGTATGTGGCCGGCACCTTAGCCGCTTGAGCCACAGGCACCGAGCCCACCCAGTTATTTTTTGTTGCAGTTTGGCCGGGGCCGGGTTTGAACCTGCCACCCTTGGTATATGGGGCTAGCGCCCTACTCACTGAGCCACAGGCGCCACCACAGTTTTTCTAATTTTAGTAGAGATGGGGTCTTGCTTTGCTCAGGCTGGTCTTGAACTCATGAGCTCAAGCAATCTACCTGCCTCGGCCTCCCAGAGTGCTAGGATTACAGGTATGAGCCACTGCACCCGACCTATTGATGATATCTTAATATGTTTTCTACTTTTCATCTTAGCCTAGTTTATCCAAATACAGAATACTTGTGGCTTCGAAAGCAGAAATCAGGGCTTCCACTGTGAATCCCCAACAGTAGGGAACCCAGTGACAGCACAGAGGAAGTATTAAATCAACATTTGATGGTTCTGCCTTCATTTCCCTACCTAACTATAAACTGCACCCTGAAACGTGCTGAAGAAAAATCTGGTCTCACTTCTCCCTTTATAGCTGCTACAGAAATAACACAGATGTGTAACTCACTGAACTAATCAACTTTGGACCTTTCTTAGGTTCATTACCTTGAGGTCGCGGCACTGGGACTGAAGCCAGTCATTGATGAAACCCTGAGGGTCTCTGGCAAAGCTCAGCATGAATTCTCGCTGTGTCTTCAGTTGGTTGATAGTTTCTATTGTCTCGTGGATCTGAAAAGATTAAGGAAGCTCATACCATTTTCAAACTAGGGAAATGCAAAGTTCAATGACAGACAGTACCTGACATCTCCACATGCCACTCCCAACCTAGGAAGGGTGCTGCCCATAGCTGGCACTACCATGCTCTGGCCTTCAGCATTCTTTCAGCAGGTAACATGCACTTGTCTCTGTCTCCCTGCATACTCCATGTGAAGGAAGTTTTCCTCTTGGTCTCCTCAGTGCCCACTGCAGGCAAAGCTACAGGGTGAATACTTAATCCACAGCACAAATAGGTCCAAAAGCACTCTCAGGTAGAGTAGGAGCAGTATCTATAGAGGGCCAACTCATAACCTCCAGTCTCTAGGTTTTGTTTTCAGCTTGCTTCTCATTCCACATACTCTTCCTGGCAATTTCATCAACTTGCATGTCTTCCATTACCATTGACAGGATGATGAATCCCCAATCTATAGTGCAGAATGTCCATTTTCTTTTTTCTTTCCTCCCCATCCTGTGACAGGGTCTCATTTTGTTGCTCTGGTTGGAGTACAGTGCCCTCATCATAGCTCACTGCATCCTCAAACTCCTGGGTTCAAGTGATCCTCCTGCCTCAGCTTCCTGAGTAGCTAGAACTATAGGCTCATACCTCAACACCTGGCTAATCTCCTTTTGTAGAGACAGGGTCTCATGCTTGCTCAGGCTGATGCTGAACTCTTAGCCTCAAGTGATCCTCCCACCTCAGCTTCTCAAAATGCTAGGATTACAGGCATGAGCCATCATGTCTAGCCTAGAGTTAATAGTTAATTTCTTTCTTTTTTCTTTTTTTTTTTTTGAGACAGAGCCTCAAGCGCCCTGGGTAGAGTGCTGTGGCATTGCAGCTCACAGCAACCTCCAACTCTTGGGCTCAGGCGATTCTCCTGCCTCTGCCTTCACATCTCAAGGCACTTTATACTATCTCCAAAATTAATTTCACTACCCTTTACCCAACACCCACCTTGGCCTCCCAGAGTTCTTCCTCCTGTCCCCAATCTATCCACCCAAGCTAGAAACCTGACAGTCATCATAATGCCTCCTTCTTCCTCACCCCCATCCAAACAGTGTTAAATTCCTTCGATACCACTTTTTCTTTTTTTGAGACACAGTCTCACTCTGTTGCCCCAGGCTAGTGTGCTGTGATGTCAGCCTAGCTCATAGCAACCTCAAACTCCTGGGCTCAACTGATTGTCCCACCTCAGCCTCCCAAGCAGCGGGGACTACAGAAACCTGTCATAACACCTGGCTAATTTTCCTACTTTTATTTTAGAGACAGAGTCTTATTCTGTCGTCCTCGGTAGAGGGCCATGGCATCACAGTTCACAGCAACCTCCAACTTCATGGACTTAAGCAATTCTCTTAGCTCAACCTCCCAAGTAGCTGGGACTCTAGGTGCCTGCCACAACACCTAGCTACTTTTCTTTTGTTGTAGTTGTCATTGTTGTTTGCCAGGCCTGGGGCCAGATTCAAACCCACCAGCCCTGGTGTGTGTGGCTGGAGCCCTAGCTGCTAAGGTATAGGCGCCAAGCTATAATTTTCCTACTTTTAGTAGAGACAGAGTCTTGCTCTTGCTTAGGCTGGTTTAAAACTCCTGAGCTCGGCTTGGTGCCTGTGGCTCAAGTGGCTAAGGTGCCAACCACGTACACCTGAGCTGGCGGGTTCGAATCCAGCCCCGGCCCCCCAAACAACAATGACGGCTGCAACCAAAAAATGGCCAGGTATTGTGGCAGACGCTTGTAGTCCCAGCTACTTGGGAGGTGGAGGTAGGAGAGTCGCATGAGCCCAGGAATTGGAGGTTGCTGTGAGCTGTGATGCCATAGCACTCTATCCAGGGTGACAGCTTGAGGCTGTCTCAAAAAAAAATAAAAAAAATAAAACTGCTGAGCTCAAGCAATCTTCTTGCCTCAGCCTGCCAGAGTGCTAGGATTATAAGCATTAAGCCACCGCACCCAGTTCCTTCAATCCCACTTTGATACCTTGTAAATCTACTCATTTCCATCTTCACTGTCAGTACCTTAAGTTCAGGACCTTGATATATCTCACATGGATTACTGCACCCAGCCTCCTAACTGGGCTCCAGATCTGCCCCTCTTCTAAATCATTTTCTACCTTTCTGCCAATAATCATTTTTCTTTCTTTTTTTTTTTTTTTTTGTAGAGACAGAGTCTCACTTTATCACCCTCGGTAGAATGCTGTGGCATTAGCTCACAGCAACCTCCAACTCCTGGGCTTAGGCGATTCTCTCACCTCAGCCTCCCGAGTAGCTGGGACCACAGGCGCCCGCCACAGCGCCCAGCTATTTTTTTGTTGCAGTTCAGCTGGGGCTGGGTTTGAACCCGTCACCCTCAGTATATGGGGCCGGCGCCTGACTGAGCCACAGGCACCGCCCCCCCACCTTTTTTTGAGACAAAGTCTCACTCTATTGCCCTGGGTAGAGTGCCCCGTCATCAGAGCTCACAGCAACCTCAAACTCTTGGGCTCAAGCAATCGTCTTGCCTCAGCCTCCCAAGTAGCTGGGATTACAGATGTGTACTACTACATCTGGCTATTTTTTTTTTTTTTTTGAGACAGAGTCTTGCTTGTTGCCCTTGGTAGAGTGCCATGGCATCACAGCTCACAGCAACCTCAAGCAATTGTCTTGCTTCAGCCTTTCCAGTAGCTGGGACTATAGGTGCCTACCACAAAGCCCAGCTATTTTTTTTTTTTTAGAGACAGGGTCTCACACTTGCTCAGGCTGGTCTCAAACCTGTGAGCTCAGGCAATCCACCCTTCTTGGCCTCCCAGAATGCTGGGATTACAGGCGTGAGCCAGGCACCCAGCCAGTAATCATTCTACATACAAACAGCATCAGTCCCTCCACTGGTGATGATGAGGCACCTGCCTCCCTATCTAGCTTCCTTTTCCAAAATGTCCCATCCCCAGCACCCTGTGCTCAATCTTGTACCGCTTGAACCCACCAGGCTCTCTTTCTCTTCTTTAGCCCTTTACATACCCTGTTCTCTCTTTCTGGAAGGTCCTTTGCCTTTCATGCCGCCAGCACCACTTTCCTTTCTCCCCTTTTGTTAACTCCCACTTTGTCCCTCAAGGTTTAGTTGATGCCTCAATTCTTCCAGGAAAGCTTCCCTTCCTCCTTGTGTGTTCCTAGAGCATTTTTGTTAAGTGATCCTCCTGCCTCAGTCTCTCAAGTTAATGGAACTATAGGTACATGCCAACATACTTGGCTAATTTTTTTTATTTTTTCTAGAGACAGGTTCTTGCTATGTTGCTCAGGCTGGTCTTGAACTCCTGCCCTCAGGCAATCTTCCGGCCTCACCCTCCCAAAGTGCTAGGATTACAGGTGAGCCAGCATGCCCAACCACCATTTGTTGTTTTTATATGCCATAGTTATCATGTCTTTACACACAGTCTCATTTAATCCTAACAGTAACCTTATTAAGATAGGTACTATGGGCCAGGTGCAATGGCTCATGCCTGTAAACCCAGCACTTGGGAGGCTGAGGCGGATGGAGTGCCTGAGCTCACAGGTTCAAGACTTGCCTGAGCCAGGGCAAGACCCTATCTCTAAAAAAATAGCCAGGCATTGTGGCGGGAGCCTATAGTCCCAGCTACTTGAGAGGCTGAGGCAAGAGGATCATTTGAACCCAAGAGTTTGAGGTTGCTGTGAGCTAAGACACCATGGCACTCTGCCAAGGGTGACCAAGTGAGACTCTGTTTCAAAAAAAAACAAAACAAAAAAAGATAGGTACTATGATTTCTATTTCACGAATCAGAAACTAAAGCTCAACACTACTAAAAACTATAGCCAGAATCAAAGCTCAAGTGAGTCTGGCTCCACCAACCACAGCACCTGACATGTAAAGGGGATACTATATTTTGACTGAATACTGAGAATCAAAATCAGGTGTAGAAACTGTGTGGGGACTGGTGGCATCCAAAATAACCAGGGCAGACTCCTACCTTGTTGTCCAGAGTAGCAATCTCCTGTTGGCTGGCAGTGGACAAGAGAAAAGAATTCATCTGGGTCTTCAAAGTGTCATCCACTTCCACATCAATGTCATAACAAGCTGTTTTTTTCTGATCATTTGGATCAACACTGGAGAAAAAAAACAAAGGGGCTTGGTGAAGAGCTTGCACCCTCAGGCATAAAACACAGAATCAAAAGATGGCCCATGAATAAAGGGAAAGGAATTTACTGAAAAAGTACCCAAGAACTTTTGGGTGTGACAGAAATGTTTGGTACTTTGGTACCTTCATTGCAGTTGCACCTATATGGTGTATACATCTGCCAAGAGTTATAATACTATACCTTCAGTGGGCAAAACATATATATATATAAAAATTATACCTTGATGAAGTTTACGTCTTTGTTTTTTTAGAGACAGATTCTCACTTTATCGCCCTTGGTAGAGTGCTGTGGCATCACATCTCACCGCAACCTCCAGCTCTTGGGCTTAGGTGATTCACTTGACTCAGCCTCCCGAGTAGCTGGGACTACAGGTGCTCGCAACAACGCCTGGCAATTTTTTTGTTGGTTTGGCTGGGGCTGGGTTCAGACCCACCACCCTCGGTATATGGGGCTGGCGCCCTACCCACTCAGCCACAGGCACCGCCCAAGTTTACGTCTTTAAAAAGTCAATGGTAAAAATTCAGGGCAGTGCCTGTGGTTCAGTCAGTATGGCACCAGCCCCATATACCAAGGGTGGCGGTGAGTGATGGTCCAAGTTCTAAAGTAAAGTCTTTACTGGAATTAATATGGAGTAAAGGAAGGAAGGCAAAGAGACTATATCTAACTATAGAGACATGCTTGGGCGGCACCTGTGGCTTAGGGGGTAGGTCGCCGGCCCCATATACGGAGGGTGGCAGGTTCAAACCCAGCCCTGGCCAAACTGCAACAAAAAAATAGCCAGGCATTGTGGTAGGCGCCTGTAGTCCCAGCTACTCGGGAGGCTGAGGCAAGCGAATGCCTAAGCCCAGGAGTTGGAGGTTGCTGTGAGCTGTGTGACGCCACGGCCCTTTGTAGAGGGCAATAAAGTGAGACTCTGTCTCTACAAAAAAAAATAAATATAAAAATTCAAATAGTGTAAAAGGTATCTAGTAAAAACTAATTTCCTTCTTCCCTAAAAGAAACCACTGCAACAGTACTTTCTGTATCTTTTTTCCATTTAAACTAAAACTGACACTCAAAATAAACTAAAATAAAACACACACACTATAAAAAGTAGCTTAACTTTAAGCATAGGAGTATAGAACAGACCAGCTTCTACTGACCACAGTTATAGATTGTAGGAGTTACCATTGGTGAGTGATGATCCAAGTTCTAAAGTAAAGTCTTTACTGGAATTAATATGGAGAAAAGGAAGGAAGGCAAAGAGACTGTATCTAACTATAGAGACATGCTTGGGTGGCGCCTGTGGCTTAGTGGGTAGGTCGCTGGCCCCATATACCGAGGGTGGCGGGTTCAAACCCAGCCCTGGCCAAACTGCAACAAAAAAATAGCCAGGCATTGTGGCAGGCGCCTGTAGTCCCAGCTACTTGGGAGGCTGAGGCGAGAGAATCGCTTAAGCCCAGGAGCTGGAGGTTGCTGTGAGCTGTGTGACTCCACAGCACTGTTCAGAGGGCAATAAAGTAAGATTCTGTTTCTACTAAAAAAAAAAAGAGAGAGAGACAAGTTGCTTTGAGGAAGAAGTACTTTTCTTCCCCTTATCTGCCTAGAGATGCTCTGCTTTCCATCTTCTGAAAAGTGAACAGAAGTAATGGATGTGGCTCGGCGCCTGTGGCTCAACGGGCTAAGGCGCCAGCCACGTACACCTAAGCTGGCGAGTTCGAATCCAGCCCGGGCCCGCCAAATAACAATGACGGCCGCAACCAAAAAATGGCCAGGCGTTGTGGTGGGTGCCTGTAGTCCCAGCTACTTGGGAGGCAGAAGCAAGAGACTCGCTTGAGCCCAGGAATTGGAGACTGCTGTGAGCTATAATGCCATAACACTCTATCCAGGGTGACAGCTTGAGGCTCTGTCTCAAAAAAAAAAAAAGAAGTAATGGATGTGAAGTCCCACACCCCAAACCGCTACCATCAGTGATGCAGTAGTAAACTGGTAAAATTTTATTTTTTGGTAGACAAAGTCTAACTTTATTGCCCTCGATAGAGTGCGTCACACAGCTCACAGCAACCTCCAACTCCTGGGCTTAGGCGATTCTCTTGCCTCAGCCTCCCGAGTAGCTGGGACTATAGGCGCCCGCCACAATGCCCGGCTATTTTTCTGTTTTGCAGTTTGGCAGAGGCCAGATTTGAACCCGCCACCTTCAATGTATGGGGCTGGTGCCCTACCCACTGAACCACAGGCACCGCCCTATAATTTAATTTTAAATGATGGTTGTATTCAATAACCTGCTTACAAAATTTCTGAAAATTTGATAAATAGCTCATGCTAGCTAGTACAAGCCAGCTACAGCACACTACACACACAGACTTACCTAATGACATGATTAATGATGATAGGTTCTGGTGGCATAAGCAAGGCATGGAGTCGTTGAGGGATCTCTGAAAACTTCATACGTTGAGACTCAAAGATCTATGGAAAAAAAAAGCAACCTCAGAAGTTGGCATTTTGAGTATTACTGCAGCGCTTCTAGCAAAAGAATGGCTTCTTTACTTACCTGCTGGAGGTATTTGTCACAGATGACAAATTCCCGCTCATGAGGGTCCTGGAGCTTATGTGTCTTAATATATTGCCACAGTGCTTGAATGATCACAGGACGAGTCTGGGTGTGGATGCCCAGGAGCCGAGCCAGGCGAGGGTCTAATTTAAACTGGGGAGGCTGCAGAGAACCAAGGGGTGTAAGAGGACGAAGCTAGTTAGCTGGGTCTATGTGCAACAATACATTCAAGCTATTCTATTCTACAAACACCAACAAATGTGCTTTCTCTACGGCAGGAAAATACTAGCAGGAACTCAGAGATGACCAAGATTCTATCTCCGTACTAAAGTGGTAAGTTATTCACCCTTTAAAGTCAGACTGTTGATGAGAAAGTGCTGTGAAAGGTGGACCCGCTCATGCCACCATAGAATACCTGGTAATCCAGCATCAGTAGAACAGTACACCGTACATTCACATCTCCTGGCCGCTTCACCTGGAAGCCATCGGTCTCCTGGGTAGTGGCGGTCCTGTGCCACTACAGAGAGGAAGATGTCAGGGAGTGCTCTCCCAGAGGAAGAGCTGGGGTGGGAGGGAAGAGCTTCTGTAATGACTGAATATTTTCAACTTTGATTACTGAGGCTATTGGAGAAGAGCAACAGCATGAAGCATTTTTAAAAACTGTACATGGTATTGGGATTACTGTCTGTGTACAAGTAGATTAACCTTTTAATTTTGACTGTTTGGGGTCACATTTAAATTACCCTAAATTTCCACTGGTCAGTTTATCCACAAGAGGAATAATACACATGGGAACAGTAACATAATGTAGCTGTCGTTTACTGAGTACAAGGCATAAGAGTATTCGAAAACGTTACCTGGATTATCTCACTTAATTCCCAGACATCCATACAAGATAGACAAAATTATATCTATTTTATGGAGGAGAAAACTAATGCTTAGCAGAACAAAGTTAACTTCCCTAGGTCAAACAGCCAATAAAGTGGTGGAGCTGCAATTTGAGCTCTGGTGCTTCTGATTTTACAGTCCACATTCTTAGCCACTATACTCTACTGCTATTAAGTAAAATATATTTACAAGTTTCTATTGACTCTATGACTTACTTCCCTTATCAGATGGTAAAGACCTTCCCATGTCTCTTAGTGGTTGAGGTTAAGGGGCTGCAGTTATACTGGCAAAAAAAGGAGCAGGTTAAGTTCACTTAGAGTGCTGGATTAAGTTCACTTAGAGTGCTGGACTGTCATTCTGGTTTTGACTGTATCCCAAAGAATACTGTTACCAAACATTATATTCAAAATATTGTGCATTCAAGTATAGTAGTAAGATTTTGGTGATCTGGAATGTGAATCTTTTTTTTGAATCTCACTTTGTCAT
Organism: Perodicticus potto; assembly: GCA_963574655.1. Classification (NCBI taxonomy): domain Eukaryota; kingdom Metazoa; phylum Chordata; class Mammalia; order Primates; family Lorisidae; genus Perodicticus; species Perodicticus potto. Next base: position 17,597 of record CAUYRH010052665.1, read on the forward strand.
TCAGTAGAGTGCTGTGGCGTCATAGTTCACAGCAACCTCAAATTCTTGGGCTCAAGCAAATCTCTTGCTTCAGCCTTCCTAGTAGCTGGGACTACAGGCCCCCACCACAATGCCTGGCTATGTTTTTTTTGTTTAGCAGGCCTGGGCCAGGTTTGAACCCATCAGCCCCAAAGGATGTGGCCAGCGTCCTAACCACTGAGCTACGGGCACCCAGCCTGGAATGTGAATCTAAATGGAGCACAGACCAAGAGGAAGTGCCAGATCTATAAAGGCAACACTGCCAAGTGCTAGTACTCTATCAGTCAACACTTTAACTAAAGCAACTGCTGGCTGGGCACACTGACTCATGCCTGTAATCCTGCTACTCTGGCAGGCGGAGGCAGGAGGATCACTTGAGCTCAGGAGTTTGAGACCAGCTGGAGCAAGAGTGAGACCTTGTCTCTACTAAATATAGAAAAATTGGCCAGGTGTTGTGGTGGGTGCCTGTAGTTCAAGGTACGTGGGAGGCTGAGGCAGGAGAATTGCCTCTAGGCTGAGGTTGCTGTGAGCTAGGCTGATGCCACAGCACACGAGCCTTAGGCAGTGAGACTCTGCCTAAAAGTAAATAAATAAATAAATAAATAAAGCAACTGCTAACAGGAAAAAGTATGAATGCTATGTGGATAACTATGTTTCACCATTATTAACAAGCAAGATATAGAGATGGCCTGGCACGTATAATATGCCTTCATTAGAACTTCCCTTGAAAGTGGGAAAAGAGACCAGGATAGTAAATACAAAAAGGTGGAACAAGTTAAGAGTGCAAGGGCTCTTGGGTCCAAACTGAACACAACTAGTGCCACCTAGAGGTCAATGTGCAAACTGCAATGGCAGTACTGTACACCAAGGGTAACTTTATATTTTGTCTCCCCCTCTCCCTTAACATTAGTTTGGCTCCCAAGTCCATCATCCTCCAATCACAGAGTCAAAGCCCAGAAGGCAGAACTACTTACTTCTACCAGATGATTGTCTGGCCCATATAGGTCTTTGTCCAGTTCGATCACCAAGGACTTAAAAAAGGAAGAGAACTTCCTCTTTTGTTTGGTGGCATCATATTTGGACAAGGCTGACTAGAGGAGAGAGGAAAAGTCATATTAGAGAAGGCCAGAAGAAATTCTCCAACACCGTGTCCTATAGAAAAGGAACCCACAACAGCAATGGGGAAAAACTAAAAAATATCTTCTAAGTATCTCTTAGGAGAAGGCAAAGTAGGCATCTGTAGGTAAACCAGTCATGGTAGCAAGAGAACCCCGAGGAAGCACCCTTTAACACATACAGGGTCACTGATTTACCCACCTCATTTGCCCAAGGGAAATAAGGCAAGTTAAGCCAAATCGTTGCACATAACAAAGCGAGCTTGAACAGAGAAAAGTCTGACTCTAAAGGGGAAATGAATCACAGGCAGTAAGCGGCCAGAACAAAAACAGCTTTATTTGGACGGAATGACACCACCAGCAGATGGACTGGACCTATATAGAGAAGAAGGCTCTGACACTGAGCTCTGGTTCTCTGCAAAACTGCATTCAAATTAGCTTGCCTGTAAGCAGCTAAAAATAGAGAACCAGAGACTATAAGGGAATGACAGAAAGGTGAGCTTCCCCAAGGAGCTTCTGGGGTGAAAAGTTTGGGTTCTATCACCCACCAGCAGATGTTCCCCATAAAGTAATAAAGAGCCTGTCAGAGAAATCTATCCTACTTAAACTGTGGGGTGTCGCCAGTAAAAGCTGGGAAAATGGAGATGCCACAGTGAAAAGCAAGGACTCAGAGAGGAAACATGGCCCCAAGTGCTAAGTGCAAACTGATTAAAAAAAAAAAAACAAAAAAAAAACCTAAACTAAATAATCTGATACTGCAAACTCCAGCAGCCACCAGGACCCAGAGGAAGGTAAACAATGCATCAGATCCCAGGACAATAAGGTTCTCAATATGATACCAGTGAGGGCCAAAGCTGTAGGAGCCAAATACAAAGGACCATTGTCTTTCCATGCAGTGAACAGAGTATCCCTCTCCCTGTTGCTCACAACAGGAGCTATAAGTACCAGTCAGGCGTCAAGCCGACCAGACAACACTGCTTGTTCCCAGAAGCTCCCACCCTAATTGCCAACCATGGTGGACCTTGAACTCACATCCTCCAGGAGCCGTCCTTCTACCCGAAGCTCCCAGGAAGCCACCGTCCCTTCCCCATCCTCAGCATCTGACTTAGCCGGATTGAAAGTGTTAGAAATGAAAATTCGCAGCTTCCGTTTTTGCTGAGGAAGGCAGAAACATGATTGATGGTGGGGCTTCAGCGGTTTGATGCTGCAGACAATGGGTCTCCCCAAATCCCAAAATTACTCCTAACAGACTGGCCTACTTTCTACCCAGTCCCTCAGATGGGTGGATGAAGATTCCATTTAGAAGAGAGCATAGGCCACTAGTCTGAGTACAAGTGTGTACACTAGGATGCCAAGTAGACAAAGTCATGCAAGGTGCCAGGTTCCCAAGGTAGCAGAGCAGTTACAGCAGAAACATGGACAGGGTATATTTCTGGTGCAATAGACATCAAATGCCCCTCCCCCTTTGTCATTTTGTTCTTATGCTCCTAATGTAGTTCTCAATTTGTAGGTGGAAGAGAGAGATACAACTGAAATGCCAAAGAGAGCTATGCTGTGCCTTTGATTTCTCATCCTAAGCCTGCTGAAGGTTCCCAAGTCCTCTCCTTTGGCTCTCTGCCTAGTGCTCTGCTGTGTTACCTTGATGGGACGTTTCAAGGCCTCCTGGATATCTAGCCGTTTCCTCATGATAGTCTGGTCCAGTTTCCTTTCAAAAGCCAAGAGATCCATATAGGCCTGGGATTCTGGTACCAGTTCACGAATCTTAGGAACAGAAAAATATAGTTGGGATCTAGAGATGATTACCTCTATTCTCAAACTCACCACATCTTCAAAAGACCTGTAGCCCAGACTCACCCTTTGAGGTAGAATTTTGTCAGCCATCTTCTTTTTCTTTGCACTGTTTGGAATAAATACTATTATCAGGCTGGGATGGAACTAATCAGAACATGAAAATAATCTGTCAGCACCGCCATTTACAGTAAAGTGAGGGGACTATAAAGCTCCCACCACCTCCAACACCACCACATGACATTCTCAAGGTTGAGTCCCACTGCTGACACCGCACCACTGCTTCTTGGTTCAGGTACTCTTCCTCCCTTTATCCTCACAGGCTGGCCCTTCCCTCCCTTCTGCCCTCTCTCCTTCCACCCCACCCCAAGGGGTCATCTTACTTGTGATTTCGATTTTGCACTGCCTGCTGCTGGACCTGCTGGATCTGCTGAGGCGCAGGTCTCTTGCGGGATTGGTCCATCCCTGACTGGGCCAGGCCAGGTCGGACTGAAGGGTTCCCCCCATAGCCAGGGGGTCCCATGGAAGGTCCCTGAGGTGTCATTCGGCTGCCCGGAAGCATACCTGGTCTCTACAGAGGAGAAAGGATATAGAGATGTCATGGTTTCTCTTGTTAACCCTACCAAGATAGGGAAAATAGGGGATGTTGGAGTTCTTTGAATCAAACAAGGCTGGGGTTAGGAGGTGGAGGACAATGAGAGGAGAGTCCTCTCTCCTCTTTGAAATGTAGGTAACTGGACCTTCTGCTCCAGTAGTGATTCCATAGAAAAATAGGGCCCAAAAGCTAAGCGACAGATCATACTCAAATTCTTCCCAGTCTATCTTGTAATTGACACATCAGACATTCCTAGCCCCACATTTACTCTGCAACTATCTCCTTAGACGCTGACCTCAATTTATCAGTGACCCCTTGTGTTCCTCTGAGCACTGGAGCTACTCAAGCCCCTTTGCACTCCAATCCTCAAGACGCCCATCCATACCCACGCTTCACCCACCCTGGCTGTCTATTGACTCCCCACGGAAACAATGCCCCGCAGAGCAGGTGGGGAGGCAGCTAGCATTCCTTCGCACTACTTCCCCCGCCCCCTCCCAGAGCCCAAACCCCTCCCAGGGAGGTCCCTCCTACTTCTCCCCCCACCCCTGTCACTCCCAGGCCCCCGCTCGGCCCCGCCCCCGGCCCGCGCGCCCCTCCTCCTGCCCGGCTCACCGGATAGGCCGCTCCGGGCATCGGGGAGCGGTACAGCCCTTGACCCGGCGCCGGGCCCATTCGCACCGGAGGCCCCGGAGTTCCGCCCGGGCCTAGTGCGGCCGCTGCGCCCGCTCCTCCAGCGGCTCCGGCGCCGCCGCTCGGAGCCACAGACTGGAAACCCGCCCGGGCCGCCATCTTCCCGGAGCCGCCGCTGCAGCTGCACAAAGAACCGGAACCGGAACTCCCCCCCGCCCCCCAAACGCCCCCCAAGCACCCGCCTGTTCGCCCGGCCAGCCGGCCGGCGCGGGAGGCTCAGGGCATCGAGACTGTGAGCTAGAGGGGGGCGACTAGCGGAAAAGGCATGGGGCCACTCCCTCCCGCCTTCACGGTCCGGGAGGGGGAACCACAGAGGAGAGCTCTGGGATAGAGAGGCTCCGTGTGCGGGCGCCCCCTGGCCGACGGGAGGAGGACAAGGACCTGGAGAGAGGACCAACAGCCCCAGCCAGGGTCCTGACCCTGACTACAGCTCTCTGCTGAAGAGGACGTTGGAGTAACAGCTTCATCTTGAAGCAATACATTTAGCTGTCCAAAGCGCTTGTTTGCTTTTATCATTCTCTTAATGTTGTATTCACGGGGGCTGAAGAGGGAAATGTGCTGTTTATTCCATTTCACAAATGGGAAAAGCTTACTCAAGGCAATGGCTTGGCAAAAGCCAACCAGCAAGTTCGCTATAGAACCAAAACCAAGAATCCAGATCTCCTGGCTCATAGCCTGTGGGGCTCATTCCACAGATAAAGTTTCAATAAGTACGTCATGCAGGAACTTCAACCCAACTTTGTCTTTGACCTCACATGCTTTCAGATTTTAAGTTTCAATTTATCTTAATTCTTTTTTTTTTCTTGGTAGAGACAGTGTCTCATTTTATCCCCCTCGGTAGAGTGCCGTGGCATCACACAGCTCACAGCAACCTCCAACTCCTGGGCTTAGGCGATTCTCTTGCCTCAGCCTCCCGAGTAGCTGGGGCTACAGGTGCCTGCCACAACATCTGGCTATTTTTGTTGTTGTTGCAGTTTGGCCGGGGCCAGGTATTAT
>CAUYRH010052667.1:0-12054 GCA_963574655.1 Perodicticus potto
AAATTGTTCTCACAAAGTAATGAGAAAGTCTCTTGAATGTTATCGCAATCAGGTTGATGAAAATATCTCTGATTGTATCTGAAGCCCGTACACTGTACCCCATGACTGAATTATTGTACACAGCTATGATTCAATAAAAAATAAATAAATAAAAATAAAGTGGGGACAATCATATATTGAGAACATGGCAGAAGTGAATGAGACCTTAGAAGTCATCTATTTCAGAGATACTCAAGTGTAGTACATATGTCTACAAGACTATTGGGGGGTCCTCAAGGTCAAAATTATTTTCATAACAACACTAAGATGTTATCTGCCTTTTACTCTCATTTTCATACATGTGTATAGTGATCTTAACAGAGGCTACAGGGCCTGTGATCTTATTAACAAGTTGAACTAGCAATAGACAGCACTATCTAGTTGTTTTCTATTTATTAGATGTGAAAAAGATTTCCAAAAATGTAACATTACTACTCTTTTTGCAATTGTTTTTTGTTTTAGAAATGTAGCATTTTTTATAAAATACTTTTTTAAGGATATAAAAGTATAAATTTATTTTATATTGGGGGAAGAGATGAGAAAGAGAAAGAAAGAGAGCAGGGAGCAGGGAGTGAGAGAAGGGAAGAAGGGACATAAAATATGTTTTTAATGTTAACTAACAATGGGCCTATTGAGGTTATACTTCAGTTAATATGTTAAAATTATCAATATTATTTACCAATACGGTAAAGATTGGTTGATGTTACCCACATAAATAACGACTCTTTTCAAACCTCAGTAATTTTTAAGGGTATGTGTAAAGGATTCCTGAGACCAAAACATTAAAAACCATTTTTTTTCACTGAGGTATGATATACATATATAATTGCATATATAATTCACTATATTATTTTTAAGTGTACAGATCGGTTATAATGAGCATATTTATATTCATTTTATTCCTTTCCTCTACCCCTCCTACCTCTGGTAACCACTGATCTCGTCTCCATTTTCATGAGATGCCCTTTTTTTTTTGAGTTCCTGCATATGAGTGAGAACGTGTGATATTTGTCTTTCGTGCTTGGCTTATTTCACTTAACATGGTGGCCTGTAGTTCCGTCCATATTGCTGCAAATGACATGATTTCATTCTTTTTTGTAGCAATGTAGATCATTCATATTCCATTGTGTATGTATACCACATTTTTTTTTATCCATTCACCTGCTGATAGGCACGTAGGTTGATTCTATTTTTTAGCTATGGTGAATAATACTGCAATAAACATGGGACTACATATGTCTCTTTGATATATTGAATTTCTTTCTTTTGGATATCCTTAGTAGTAGAATTACTCAACCATATGGAAATTTTATTTTTAGTGCTTTGAGGAACCTCCATGCTGTTCTCCAGAGTGGCTGTACTAATTTACATTCCCACCATCAGTATGTATGTGGGGTTCCCCTTCTCCACAGTTGCACAAACTATCCTAACTGGGGTAAGATGATATCACATTTTTTTGATTTGCATTTCTCCCATAATTAGTGACAGTGAATGTTTTTTGTTCATATGCTGTTTGGCCATTTGTATGTCTTCTCTTGAGCAATGTATTTTTGGATCATTTACACATTTTTAAATCAATTATTTATAGTTTTGGTTCTTGAACTGTTTGAGTTCCTTATATTCTGGTTATAAATTCCTTGTTGAGATGAACAACTTTGAGAACCTCTGATCTACTGTCATTAAACAGCATCATTTTGCAATAGGGTACTGAGACCTAGACTTCAAGGGCGTAGTTGATATATTTAAATCGGCATTTTACTCTCTTCTCTCTTTTGACATTCTTTACCATTTATTTCATTGTTTATCTAACACTGTGTGCTCTTAAAAAGCCAGTGCTATGCTATATACTTCTGGCTTGTAGCACAGCTGTAATTACACAAAAGTATTCAAAATGTACTCATTGAATTATTTATTGTTATCATTGTTTTTTTTTAAATTAAATCATAGCTGTGTACATTAATGCAATCATGGGGTATAATGTGTTGGTTTTATATATAATTTGAAATATTTTCATCAAACCAGTTAACATAGCCTTCACGGCATTTTCTTAGTTATTGTGTTAAGACATTTATGTTCTACACCTAGTAAATTTCACATGTACCCTTGTAAGATGCACCATAGGTGTGATCCCACAATTACCTTCCCTCCACCCATTCTCCCCCCTCCCTTCCCCTCAAATTATGTGATTTTAAAAGTTATCTCAGCTTTTAGTCCCTTTGGACTGATGTTGGTGGAACAGAGGTTCTGAAGATTCCTTCATTCATAACATCCTGAATATCCAACATTTAAATTCAAAATTAAGTTGGTGTGTTTAGCCAAAACTGCATGGGAAGTTGGCTAGTGGGAGCTATTTTGGAAAACCAAAATTCCTTAATTTCCTAAACTTCTTCCTTCTCCCCTGAAATAGTTCAGAACAAGAGGAAATAGAGTATAGATTGTGATCAGTAGAGACTTAACTCTTTCTTCCCCCAAATGTTTTCATTATCAATAGTGTATACCATTTCTGTCAGGCTTATATTTTTTTAATTTCTAAATCAAGTACTTCATTTATACATAAAGTATTTGAATAAAATATTCAATTAAATTTATGCATAAAGTATTCAAACACTTAATGCATAATTATGGGCAATAACCTTGTCTGCTTTATGCATAAATATAATTTTTTAAATTTCAGAATATTATGGGGGTACAGACGTTCTGCTTTTGTACAGTTTGAGTGAAAGTTACAAGTGTACCCATCACCTATAGAATGTGCATTGTACCCATTAGATGAAAATTTACTCCTCCCCAACTGTTCCCTCAACCTGCTTGCTCTCTATTGAGTTTTGCTAGCAAATATGCACCTGGTATTGATTGATTAGTTCCAATTTAATAGTGAGTACATGTTTGTTTTTATATTCTTATAATACTTCCCTTAGAAAAATGGCCTCCAGTTGCATCCAAGTTGTTCCAAAAAGTATTAGTTCAACATTTTTTTTTTTTTATGGATGACTAGCACTTCATGGTATGCAGATTTTATTAAGCCACTCAGGTATTAATGGATGCTTGGGTTACTTCCACATCGTAGTGACTATACGTTATGTGGCTATAAACATTCAAGTCTTTCTGATAAAAGGACTTTTATTTTTGGGGTAAATATCCAATAGTGGGATTGCTGGATCAAATGGTAGGCTACTTTTAGTTCTTCCAGATTGCTCCATATAACTTTCCATAGAGCTTGTACTAGCTTGCACTCTTACCAGCGGTGCATAAATGTTCCTTTCTTTCTGTATCCACACCAACATCTGTTGCTTTGGGATTTTTTGATAAAAACCTTTCTCCCTGGAGTTAGATGATATCTCTTCCTTTTTTTTTTTTCAGGGTCAATTTTGTTTTTACTTTCAGATTAATATGAGGGTACAAATTACTGGGTTACATTGTTTGTGTTTATTAGGTAAAGCTCTAGTTGCAGTTGAGCCCTTTGCGCAGGGGGTACATTAGGGGAGAGCTGACCAATCATCCTCTGTCCTCCACTCTCCTCACCTCCCCTCCATTTGAATTCAATTGTGTTGTGTGTGGGTGTGCAGTTGTTTATCTATTGGTTTCATAAATATGTAAGATGTCTGAAGACGGTACCAAGTTCAGGACCAAAGGTGAAGAGTTATGGTTTAACTAGAACACTAGCCAAAGTGTCATCTGTGCCACCATTTCTGAAAAGAGATCTCCAGGGTCCCAATCCAGAGCAGCCTATTATGTCAGTGTCTCTGGCTGGTAGACTCCAAGCTACAAACTCCATTAGCTCTACCCCACAAAACCACCTAGAAGTTAAGGCTCTCAGTGACCTTCCCAAATTTGGAAAATGATCTCCGCGCAAACGCATTAGTTTGGGGGGCACATGGAAGATAGAAAGTATCATACTGTAAGGTTCTTCACCCTCTCCATCCACCTCCTAAGGGCCGGACTCAGACGAATGCACTCCGCACATCCAGCCTTTGGCCAAAACCTGTATTTGAACGACCTTTTTGGAGGCGTATATAACCTGCATGTCAAAAAGAAGACTGACTCACCTGAGCCGTATTCCTCTTTTTCTCCTCAGGCTGACAATTTTTCAGTTTCTTATTAGATCTTTGATCTTTACAAAAAGTGCTTTTTGTCAAGCTTTTTGTTATCATCACCAGGAAAATTGGTTCTATTTACCAGGACTGTCATGATGGAATACTTCCATGATGAGTTATTATTTATAAATGTTATTTACTTTACATTGTTTATAATTTATATTTTCCATATTTTTATGGCTTGATGAGATTGCTACTCATTTCTTTTTCCGTTTCTTAATTTGAGAGTTTCATTACATTTTCCATTGCATTAATTATCGTATTTCTATTCTCAATAGCCAGTATCAAATACGTATTTCTTTACTATACAAAATCAAGATTTCCAAACTATCTCTAGCAATGTATTTCTGCTAGTAGATTTTAAGTTATGAATATTTTTGTATCCTTTGTCCTTATCACACATGAGACTTTGGGGATTCTTTTAGTTGGCCTTCCTTTTCCTTGAATGCTAAGTTTTCACTGATACTGCTAAGTAGTATTAAGAATGTTTACTTCACAGTGTGCTACTTATATTTAAAGAATTCTTATTTAGTGTTTACGTTTCACATTTCTAGATAGTTTGCTATGGATGTATTGATTTAAGTGTATGTATGTGTACATGTGTGTTTAGATAGATAGGTAGCAAAGCTCTTTGCTTAGCACTAGGCGTCTATTCTTGAGATCAATTTACTGATCCATATGTTGCTTTAGGTATTTTCCTCATATGGATTTTGCGGCTCATATATTCTTTCAGTGCTTACATATCTGTGAATATCTTTTTTATCATTCTGACATATTAAATCTATTAATATGTTTGTGGCTGGGAACAGGCATTTGCTTAAATTCTTATTAAAAACCTACAATAATTATAGTAAAATTGTAATAATATGTGCCAGACAATAGGGCTATCATCTCATTTGTAGAAAACTAACTTTATACATTTAAGTTGCAGTGGGAGGTGAGCATGGTTGTACAGCACTTAGAAAATATGAGTTAAAGTGGAAAACAATCAAGTACTAACAAAAAACGATTCACTGTGATTTTTTTTTTCTCTACAAATAACTTTTTTTTGGTGTGGAAGATTGTTAGATTTTCTCTGTATCCTGAGAATTTAGGAATTTTAAGTAGTGCAGTGTGCAAGATGGCAGAATATGAAATGTCTGTTTATTTCCTCCACAGAAACACCAAGTTAACAATTATCCGTTGGCAATAATAACTTTACGCAATCTCTGGAATCCTGATAACATAAATTTTAAACGGATGCATTTTAAAAGGCAAGAACAGTTTTAATTTACTCATATCATCCACCCCCAAACTACCACAGTGTAGTGCCAAGAAAGAGCATGGCCACCATGGGGGAGCAGAGAGAACCAAGTGAGTTTCCAACTTCCCCAGGCTTTTGGAGGTCTGATTATGCCATGCCTCACTCAGATCACGGAGGGAACCAGCATGACTAGATTGCCTGGGTTTAACAAAGAACAAAGGAAAAGGGTGGGGAGACTCAACTAGTAGCATGTTGGTCTCAGTAGCTGGCCCATTTATAGGCCACAGTGGTAGGCCTGACCACCCACAGACCCAGTCCCAGGCCCTGCCAACTGGCCAGCTCAGAATCTCTGACTGGGTTGACTATTGAAGAGATTTTCTTACTGAAGCTGGTCTTTAAAGACAAGAAGATGTGAGGTCCCACCTAAGGTGCATAATACAATGGTACATTTCAAAACTATTAAGAATAGAGTATAAATGTCTTACCACAACAAATGAGCCAGCAAGGTGATGGTTGTGTTAATCAGGTAGATGGAAGCATTCTGCATTGTCTATCAATTCAGCACATTGTACCAGACAAATGCAATAATATACCCAGTCACAATTTAATAATGGAAAAAAATCCAGGAAGAGGTGACTGCATTTTCAAATGCACAGATATCAACAAAAGGATCACAAAGAATAAGAAAAAATGATACTAATATAGAAACAAAATAAATCTCTAATAAGTGTCCATAAACTGATGGAGAACAATAAATGACTGAGAAAGAATTCAGGATCATCATCTGAAAAAAAGCCCAGTGAGATACAAGAGAACTTAAGTAGACAAACACTGCCAGGTAGAGGAAAAGACCAAGAGAGAAACCCTTCAGAAGAACCAAACTGGGGCGGCGCCTGTGGCTCAAAGGAGTAGGGCGCCGGCCCCATATGCCGGAGGTGGTGGGTTCAAACCCAGCCCTGGCCAAAAACTGCCAAAAAAACAAAAACAACAACAACAAAAAGAACCAAACAGATATTCTGGAGATGTGGGGCACAAAATTCAATAGAGTTTTGAGAGCTTCGTCAGCAGCGTTGACCAAGGAGAAGGAAGTGTCAATGAACTGAAGGTCAGCTGAGGGGATCCAGTAAAGGGTAGAAGACAAAAAAGTAACACCTCTGGGACGTGTGGAACACAGTCAGGGGAGCTAATACACACCTCACGGAGTTAGCAGGACGGGAAGCAGAGGGTGAAAATCTGGTCGAAAGAAACAAGGGATGATATTTCCTTCCCAAATATAGGGAGGAAAATGGGCACTCAGATTCATGAAGTTCAAAAACAGAGTGAATGCAAGAGGCCTCCATCAAGACACATTTATAGTAGAAATGAGAAAACAAAAGATAGAAAAATCCAAAAGCAGCAAGAAAAGTGGCTGTTCAAGCAGCAGAATCACAGCACACTAGTGTCAGATTCCTCACCAGGAACTCTGCACATCCAGGGAGGGGAGAATGGTATATCAAAGTGCTAAAAATAAAAAAAAAAAAACTCATCAAACAAAAACACTATACCCAGCAAGACTTTTCTTTGAAAATGAAGGAGTGATAAAGATTTTCCCAGGCAAACCAAAACTGAGGTGGTTCATTACCACAAGACCGGCCTTAAAAGAAGGGCTAAGTGTGAATCCCATGTACTCAATTTTGATATGAGGACAATTAATGACAATGACATGGGGGGGTGAGGGAAGGGTAGAACAGAGAGAGAAAGAATGAGGGAGGGGTGGGGGAAGGAAGAGCAGAGAGAGGGAAGGAGCGAGGGGGGTGGGGTCTTGGTGTGTGCCACACCTGTTGGGGGCAAAACACGATTGTAAGAGGGACTTTACCCGACAAATGCAATCAGTGTAACATGGTTTCTTATACCCTCAATGAATCCCCAAGAAGAAAAAAAAAAAAGTCTAAGTGAAATTACCACAGGACCTGCCTTAAAAGAAGGGCTAAGGAAAATAAGTCCTACACAAAGACAAATGGTGTCTAATCTCATTTATATGTGTAATTTCAAACAGTAGAGCTCATGAAGTAGAGAATACAGAGGTGGTTGCCAGAGCACAGGGCAGTTCAACCTCTTCCCCCTCAAAAATTACCTAGTCTTCTAAATTTCTAAAATCAATAATGAGGAGCTATTGGACAAAAATTACAAATTCTTAGTTAAAAGATGTATACATTTTGGGCTTTCATGTACATTAGGATGATTGTAGTCAATAATGCTGTATTGTAAACTTGAAATTTGTTAGGGGAATAGATGTCAAATGTTCTTACCATAAAAATATAGCGACACGTTGTGAATTGATGTATATGTTAATTAATTTGCCTGTGGTAATTAATCATTTTACAGTGTGTTCCTACATTAAAACACACATTGTTCACCTTAAATGTAGACAATTTTAATTTGTCAATTACCTAATACTTCAACAAAACTGTATAATAATGCTAAGGGGAGTTTTTCCTGTTTGAAAAGAAAGGACATGAGACAGCACCATGAAAGTGTATGATAGTATAAATCTCCCTGGCAGAGGTAAATACACAAATACAGAATAATGTAATACTGTACTGGTGGCACTTAAATCACTTTTAACTCCAGTATAAAAGCTAAAAGACAATATTACCAAGACTATCTATAACCACAAAATATGTAAATGGATATATAATACAAGAATATGTAAATTGTGTCTTCAAAAATATAAAGGATGAAGGTAGAGAAGTAGAAGTGTAATGGTTTTGTAAGTGACTGAAATTGAGTTGTTATCAGCTGGAAATAAGCTGTCATCAATACGAGAGGCTTTAGAGGTAAGAGTTATGCAGAAGATTTCCAGCAACTAGTCAGGAGCTAGGAGTGGGGATGGAGTCTCCCGACAGTTTTAAGGTGGTAGATGGCCCCGTAACTCTTTGATTTCAGAGTGCTAGCCTTCCATCAATTTCTGTCATTTTAAGTTTTCCAGTTTGTGGTACATTGTCATAGCCAGGAAGCTAGTCTTCTTGGGGCCTGGAAGTGAATGGATGGGGGGACACGGTTTCTGTTGGGTGTTCGGAGGGCTTGGGTAGGCTGGGAAGACATGAGGGGGACTTTTCTCCAAAGGCATAGATGGCCATCAAAATCTTTGCTTTCATCTTGGCCCTTTCCTTCACTGAAACTCTGCCAAATATTGAATTGTTCTCTGAATGCTTTCCACGATGACAAGCTTATTCAAGCTCAATGTTGTATTGTGCTCCCTACCTTAGCTGAGAAAAAGAGCCAAATATTTCTTACAAGTTTAGGCCAAGTTTAGGTCCAGTCTTGCCTCTAGCTGTTTTCTTGGGAGTCTCTCTCACTTCTCCTAAAAGCCTTTTTTTTCCTAATTGCTTTCTTTGTGTTTGAAAAAAGTGAGCTCATTCATTGAGACAAATTTACATATTTTCTTGTTTATTGAGGTTCGGTTTATATATAGTAAAATTCACCAATTTTAAGAGTACTATTCTATAAGATTTGATAAACTTTTACAGTCATGTATCATTTCACACAAAGAATATTTCTACCATTCCCAAAAGTTCCCTTGTTAGCCCTCCTACCACCATCAGCTGCCCCTGAGATTCCATCCATTGCTCTGATTTATTTCTCTATACTTTTGCCTTCTCTGAAATGTCATATAAACTAAATCATACAATATGAAGCCTTTGAGTTTGATTGTTTCACCCGGCAAAATACTTAAAATGATGCACATATCAACGGTTGATTCAGTTTGTTATTGAGTAGTATTCCATTGTACAAATACATCGTAAATTTTGTAACATATCACCAGTTAGTGGGTTTGGGGGTGTGATTATGAATAAAGCTGCCAAATAATCTATTGAATCGATGTGTTTGGTGAAAATATATCTTTACTTCCCTAGATAAATACTAGGAGTAGCGTTGCTCTGTCTTACAATAGGTATATGTTTAAATATAAGAAACTGCAACATTGTTTCCAAGGTGACAGCACTACATGAATTTCATTTATTTTTTTGGCAGTTTTTGGCCAGGGCCAGGTTTTGAACCTGCCACCTTCTGTAAATGGGTTGCCGCCCTACTCATTGAGCCACAGGTGCTGCCACCCTTCATTTTGTTTTTTGAGGAAATGAATTTTTAATTTTATTTACTCTTGGTTAATTTAAATTTTATTTTATTTTTTATTTTTATTTTGTTCATTTTCTTATTGTTTGGGACTCATTGAGGGTACAAAGAATTTGGTTACACTGATTGCATTTAGGTAAAGTCCCTCTTGTAATTGTTCCCATCCCCAAGAGGTGTGCCATACACCGTGACCTCCATCCCTCTCTCATATCCTCTGCCCACTCCCTCATTCCTCTAACCCCTACCTTGTATTAACTCATCTTCTGCCTTCATATTAGAATCGAGTACATTGGATTCTTGCTTCTCTATTCTTGTGACGCTTTACTAAGAATAATGTGTTCCACGTCCATCCAGGTTAATACAAAAGCTCTAAAGTCTCCATCTTTTTTAATGGCTGAGTAGTATTCCATGGTGTACACATACCACAGCTTGTTAATCCATTCCTGGGTTGGTGGGCATTTAGGCTGTTTCCATATTTTGTCAATTGTTAATTGAATTGCAATAAACGGTCTAGTACAAACGTCCTTCTGATAAAATGATTTCTTCTGAGTAAGAAAGTAACGCCTAGTAATTGGATTGCAGGATCAAATGGGAGGTCTAATTTGAGTTCTTTGAGGATTCTCCATATTTCCATATTGAATTTCTATCACCAAGGTATTCGAATCATAGTTGGTGCATATTCTGGCCAGCATTTGGTATGTCAGGTTTGTTTAGCTTTAATTACATTTTCTTAACATCAAATGATGTTGACCTTATGTGTATATATACTACCTATATCTCTTCTTTGGTGTTCTGATATTCAAGTAGAGTTTCCAGAGTTCTCTATATACCCTTGAAATAAATCATTTAACATGTATGTTTTGTTCTTTCCAAGTCTGTGACATAGTTGTTCATTTGAAGAATATTTTAAGTTGTAATGAAATCCGATTTCTCATATTTTTATTTTATAGTTCATCATTAAGAAATATTTTCCTGGCTTGGTGCCTATGGCACAGTGGTTATGGTGCCAGCCACACACACCAAGGTTGGTGGGTTTGAATTCGGCCTGGGCCAGCTAAACAATAATGACAATTACAAAAAAAAAAAACAAAACTGGGCATTGTGGCAGGTGCCTATAGTCCCAGCTGCTTGGGAGGCTGAGGCAAGAGAATCACTTATGTGCAAGAGTTTGAGGTTGCTGTAAGCTGCGATGCCATGGCACTCTCCCAATGGTGACATAGTGACACTCTGTCTCAAAAAAAAAAAAAAAAAAAAACCTTCCAAACTCTATGTAACAAAGATTTTCTCATTTTTTATTCTAGAAGTATTACAATATTATATTACACATTTAGGTTTATGTCTGGGGTTAAATTTTGTACATGATGTGAGATAAGTATTGAAATCCAATTTTTTGCATATGGATTTCCAAATATTCTAGCACTATTTATCAAAAGTCTATTATTTCCTTATTAAACTACCTTTGTGACTTTGTGAAAATCAAGAGCCCTGTATGAGAGAGGCTCCCCATTTCCTCCCATTGATTTATATGTTCATTGTTTTGCAAATACCACACTTTTGAGTTTACTTTAGCTATATAATAATCTTGAAATCAAATAGTATAAGATCAGTAACTTTGTTTGTTTTCAAAATTCCTTTTGATTATTCTTTTTCATTGTCAATTTCTACAAAAAGTCTTGCAGGGATTGGGACTAAGAATCTATACAATCAATTACTTGTAGATTGATTTTGAGAAAATTGACATACTGAACATATTTTTTATTCCAATTGATGAATAGGTAATAGGTTTACATTTACATATCTTCTTGATTTCTCTCACCAGTGTTTTATAGTATTCAGCATACAAATCTTATACATATCTTCCCAGATTTATTCTTAATTATTTAATGTTTTATGGTGTATGGTACTGTTTTCAGCTTCAGTTTCTAATTCTTCATTGCAAGGATATGGAACCAAGATTAATTTTGTTGGTAAGTTAACTTTATATCTTAAAACTTGTGGAAATTTTTATTAAACTTAATGATTTTCTCATAGAGTTGAAATTTTTCTATTTAGACAATATTATTACTTGTGAATAAAATAGTTTTATTTCTTCCTTTCAATTCTTTTGTTTCTTTTCCTTTTTTTTTTTATTGAATCATAGCTGGGTACAATAATTTGGTCATAGGGTACAGTGTGCGGGCTTCACATACAATCGGAGATATTTTTATCAGCCTGATTGATATAACATTCATGAGATTTTCTCATTTACTATGTGAAAACATTTTTGATCCATATTTAGAAGTTTTCTCCTGACCCTTCACATATGCACCACAAGTGTGATCTCACCCTTTATCCTCTCTCCCCCCACCCTCTCCCTCCCCTCCCCTCCCTCTCCCATTTCCCCATCTTCTTGTGCAGTAAATGGGTTGTAGCCTTCGCTTGAAAGATATAAATTTGCTTCATATTAGGGGTGTATACATTGGATACTTTTTCTTCCATTCTAGAGATACTTTGCTAAGGAGAACATGTTCCAGTTCCATCCATGTAAATATGAAAGAGGAAAAGTCACCATCCTTCTTTAAG
>CAUYRH010052669.1:0-43463 GCA_963574655.1 Perodicticus potto
CTCCCCGGTCCCCACTCACCCTATTTCTTTTTTCTTTCTTTTTAATAATTTATCTTTTCTTTTGCTTGTCTAATTATTTTTATTGGTTGCAGCCATCATTGTTGTTTGGCGGGCCCGGGCTGGATTCGAACCCGCCAGCTCAGGTGTACGTGGCTGGCGTCTTAGCCCGCTGAACCATAGGCACCGAGCCGCACTCACCCTATTTCTAATTTAAGGGGCCCTTAGGGAGCTCCAGAGACCTGGAACCTCCCAAATGGGAGCTTAGCCTCGGTGAGCCAGGACTGGAAGTGGGAACTCTGGATGACCCACCCGGCTAACGTTTAAAACAACTCTGGTAATGAGGAAAGCATTCAGGCTATTGTAATGGGGAGAGCATACATTAACAAGGAACATCTCAAACAAAAAGAAGGGAAGTTGGAGGGAGGGTTTAGATAGACAATTGTAAATGGAATTGTCAGCGAGTCTTATGGGACCAGTAAGAAAGGATGGAGGCCCGTTTTTCTTGGAAAACGTGAGATTAAGGTGGTCCTTTGTGGTTAGTCATTTCCCTGGAACTTAAAGGGGTGGGAGAACTTCTTTACCATTGCTGCCTGTGGGAGGCACAGGACTCAGATAAAGTTCAGCATTGTCACAGCAAATGGAATGCGCTGCAAGACAGCCATTCAAAAGGCCAGGAAGGTAAGCCCAGGCCACCCAACTGTGAGTTTTCTTGGCTGAAGCATATTCCAATCTGCAGACACCAAGACTGCAGGGCAAAATTCCCTTGAAGAGTGGTATCAGAAAGTCATGAGCAAGGGATGATGAGCCCAGCTAGAGACAGAAATGCCCAGCTCCAGTCAGGGCTTCTGGTTTGAGAGTGTGTCTGAGCAGTGTTTGGATTGCCCAGATTCCTCCAGGAAGGAGGCAGAGAATCATGAAGATCTAGTGAAGACACCCAGTCAAACCTCAGGAAGAGCCAGAAAATGGGAAAGTACTGGGATTCAGCTGCTGTATCTGCTTCTCATTCAATCTGTCTTTTTTCCTCCAGGGCACCCCTCTGTTATCTTTCCCCACCTATCTTGCTTTCTCACCCACAATCGCCATTCCCTCACAACTTTAACAGGTACCTGGCCTCCTTGACCATCCTGGCCCCTGACTCTACTCAAACCTCCACCCACAGAGCCCACCTCTAATGGCAGCTTCCCTCTGGGTCTTTTAAGATCCTTCTTAAAAGGTGAGGTGGCTCACACCTGTAAACTTAGCATTCTGGGAGGCTGAGGTGGGTGGATAGCCTGACCACCCCCCATAGTCAAGAGTTCAAGACTAGCTTGAGCTAGAGTGAAACTCATCTCTACTAAAAATAGAAAAACTAGCTGGGTATGGCAGTGGCTGCCTATAGTCCCAGATACTCAGGAGGCTGAGGTAAGAGGATCACTTGAGCCCAAGAGTTTTAGGCTGTGAGCTATGACACCACAGACTCACCCAAAGCAACAGACTCTGTCTCAAAAGGAAAAAAAAAGAAAAGAAAGGCCCTTCTCAAAGACAGCCCATGCTTCCAAGTCTCCAGGCCAGTCCTTGAGCCAGAGACTGTAGCCCACAGTTGTACAGGTAGGATAGGCTTATACGAGCTGTTTCTCATAAGGACTGGGGGCAGAACAGCTGCCCTTAGATGGTCTATGGCTAAATTTAGGAAGCCAGACCTGAAATCTCATTATCTTCAAGTACTTAAACAACTCATGGTCCTAACTTCTTCTGCAAGAGGGATATTAACTAAAGAGGATGATCTGAATAGCCAGAGAAGAAGGAGTCAGTGCAACAAGCCTTGGCAGCAACCCCAGCAGTGTCCCTGTCCAGCCTCCTTGACAACCATCCTCCTTCTTGGCATGAGGGTTCATGTCCTAGGCCAACGGCTGGCAAGCTACAGGGCCAGAAGACAAATCTGTTCCATCACCACCAGTTTTTGCTTGGTCTGAGAGCTAAGAATGGCTTTTATATTCTCACTCTCTCTTTTTTGAGACAGAGTCTCCCTCTGTCGCTAGAGTACAATGGCATCATCGTAGCTCACTGTGACCTCGAACTCCTGGGCTCAAGCTATCCTCCTGCTTCAGCCTCCTGAGTGAGCATCTGGGACTACAAGCATGTGCCACTATGCTAAGCAAAAATTTGTTTTTAGTTTATTTTGTAGAGGCAGGGCCCTTCTATGTTCAATCTCAAGCTGGTCTCAAACTGCTGGTCCCAAGAGATCCTCCTGCCTTGGTCTCCCAAAGTGCTATGATTATAAGCATAAGCCACTGTGCTCAGCTGGCTTTTATAGTCTGAAATGGTTGAAAAAAATCAAAGAAAAATAACATATCAAGATACATAGAAATTATATAACATTCAGGCGGTTCCTATAGCTCAGTGGGTAGGGCACTGACTACATACACCGAGCCTGGCAGGTTCAAACATGGCCTCGGCCTGCTAAACAACAATGACAAGTACAACCAAAAAATAGCAGGGCATTGTGGTAGGCACCTGTAGCCCCAGCTACTTGGGAGCCTGAGGCAAGAGAATTGCTTAAGCCCAAGAGTTTGAGGTTGCTGTGAGTTGTGACGCCACGGCACCTACCCAGGGCGACAGCTTGTGACTCTGTCTCACAAAAAAAAAAAAAAAAAAAGTGGGTGGCGCCTGTGGCTCAGCGAGTAGGGCGCCGGCCCCATATACCGAAGATGGTGGGTTCAAACCCAGCCTCGCCGACCTACAAAAAAAAAAAAAGTTGAAAAAACAAAAAAAAGAAAGAAATATATAATATTCAAAATTCAGTGTCCATAAATAAAGTTTCAGTGGGACACAGGTATGCCTACTCATTTATGCTTTGTCTTTGGCTATTTTCACACTGCAGTCACAAAGCTGAATGGCTGCAACAGAGATGGCAAAGTCTAAAATATTTATTGTCTGGCCCTTAACAGAAGCAATTTTTGACCCTGGGCAATCCTAGCTTGAAGCCACTATCTGTAAGAATCTCTGCTGGCACTGGGGCCTGCTCATCAGGCAGATTCCAAGAGGCCATTTGTCAATCCGGGTGACTTTTCCTCAGGGAAAGGAGATGCCAGCAATAGTGATATGACAGACCGACCCAAAGAGCAGTGACATTTCTCACAGTAAAAGCATCAGCTAGCTTCCTGATCTATAGGTCAGCTGGGTTAGCGTGAATGACTCTGTCCTGAGTCTGACCACCTTGGGGGCCATGTTAGCAGGAGTTTTGGGTTACAGGTGACAGAAACCCAATTTGGACAACCTAAAGGACATCAGAAATGGGTTAAGAAGGCCTTGGCAAGTGTTCTAGAATGCATGCTGGGCTTGCTGAACCTCAGAGATGTGT
The DNA here is from genome assembly GCA_963574655.1 of Perodicticus potto. NCBI lineage: Eukaryota > Metazoa > Chordata > Mammalia > Primates > Lorisidae > Perodicticus > Perodicticus potto. Next base: position 3,341 of record CAUYRH010052669.1, read on the forward strand.
AGACCCCTTGTTCAGACCTCCCAGGGCCTGCTCTGGCCACTCTTCCCACACCCTCTGCACACCCACTGCTGTGGCCTTCTGCAGGCTGCATCTTACCCACCATGAGGACTTGGGAAGAAATGACCTGACCCAAGTCTACATATCCTGGGAAAAGGTGGGCTCTAACTGGCATATTCAAGGGCCCACATTCCCATCAAACACAATGACTTCTGGTAGCCAGGGCAGGGGCAGGGGAGACACTGGAGGCAGGAGTGGATGCAGTTAACTGGAGTGGATGTAGTTAGCATCTCTTTTTCCCTCTGCTTGGGCCCTTCTGCCCTGAATGCCTTACGAACCCTTTACCTGCTTACCAGGCAGGCTCTTCTAGTCCTTAAAGACTGAGTGTACTGTCCCTTCCTCCTGGAAGCCCCTCTACCATACCCCTCCTTTGTGTCCCATGGCAGCACTCTCTCCATCACCCACTCCCTGCCCACTCTTCCTGGCTCCTGGGTTACCTGAAGACTCTGGCCATGCCTTATCCTCAGGGCCTGGGCACAGAGGAAGTCCAGTAAATGCTTCAGGGATGAATTGATTCTGAGAGCCTAGATGCAGCAATGGAGATGATTTTTCAGAAGAGGATCCCAGGACTTCCTTCTAGCACTTCCCATGTGACACCAGGTAGCAAGGAAGAACCCAAGTTTCAATTCCTGCTCCACCACATACTAGTTGTACAAGTCACCTAGATCACCTAAGTTGCCTAACTTCCTCAGTTTCCTCAGCTGTAAAATGGGCATATTGATAAGACCTACTTCAAAGGGTTATTGAGAGGGTTACATGAGATACTGCTGAGCATAATTCCTGACATAGTCTATACACTGATTATTTTATTGCTATCATTATTATTATTCTTACTGTCATTATTAGTGTCATCACATGCTCCTTCACGCACCAGCAGAATTGCCCACTTATCCCAAGGGCTGTATGGAGACCAGGAGGCCTCTCCCCAGCCATTTGAGATCCATAAAACAATCATTAATCCATCAATAAAGCAAAGGTTTACACTTCAACCTCACTAGATTTCTCTAACAAAGGCAGCATAAGCCCGTTTTTTTATATTTTTGGAAAATAAAATAAAGAAGCATACCAAATGGTCTAGCACATTTTGGCATACCTTGTGCAGTCTTTTTTTCTTATGAATGTTAGATGTAGCTCTGGTCACATTGTATCTGAGTATGTGCATTCCACCATTCATCAGTAGTATTAAGTCATACCTGCTACATTATCACTGACAGTGCCAAATATACCATTTTTCAGCTTTTCAGGAAAGTACGGTTAGAGGATAATTTTCAAAAAAAGAAAAAATTACAGTGTGTTGAAGATCTTACTTAACTCATTATTAATAAGGAACCCAAGGCCAGGCACAGTGGCTCATGCCTATAATCCTAGCACTCTGGGAGGCCGAGGCGGGTGGATTGCTTAAGCTCAAAAGTTCAAGACCAGCCTGAACAAGAATGAGACCCTGTCTCTAAAAAAAAGCCTGGCATGGGCAGTCCTGTGGCTCAGTGGGTAAGGTCACCTGCCCCATATGCAGAGGGTGGCGGGTTCGAACCCAGCCCTGGCCAGCTAAAACAGCAATGACAACTGAAAGAAAGAAATGAAAGAAACTCAAGAAAGAAAGGAAAGGAAAGGAAGGAAGGAAGGAAAGGGAAGGGAAGGGAGAAAGGAAAGGAAGGAAAGGAAAGGAAGAAAGCTGGGTGTTGTGATGGGCGCCTATAGTCCCAGCTACTTGAGAGGCTGAGGCAAGAGAATCGCTTAAGCCCAAGAGTTTGAGGTTGCTGTGAGCTGTGACACCACAGTACTCTACCAAGGGCAACAAAGTGAGACTCTGTCTCAAAAAAAAAAAAAAAAAAAGGGGCAACACCTGTGGCTCAGTGGGCAGGGCACCAGCCCCATATACGGAGGGTGGCGGGTTCCAACCCAGCCCCGGGCCAAACTGCAACAAAAAAATAGCTGGGCATCATGGAGGGCACCTGTAGTCCTAGCTACTCGGGAGGCTGAGGCAAGGGAATCGCCTAAGCCCAGGAGTTGGAGGTTGCCGTGAGCTGTGTGACGCCACGGCACTCTACCGTGGGCTATAGGGTGAGACTCTGTCTCTACAAAAAAAAAAAAAAATAGCCCGGCATTGTAGTGGGTGCCTGTAGCTGAGGCAAGAGGATCACTTGAGCACAAGAGTTTGAGGTTGCTGTGAGCTATGACACCATGGCACTCTACTGAGGGTGACAAAGTGAGACTGTCTCAAAAATAAATAAATAAAAAGAAGGAACCCACTAAAATGATACAACCATTTCAAAAGAGAACAAAGGAAGCTGGGCAAGGTGGCTCACCCCTGTAATCCTAGCACTCTGGAAGATTGAGGTAGGTGGATTGCTTGAGCTCAGGAGTTTGAGACTAGCCTGAGCAAGAGCAAGATCCCATTTCTAAAAATAGCCATGCATTGTGAGGGGTGCCTGTAGTCCCAGCTACTTGGGAGGATGAGGCAAGAGGATCTCTCTCTCTCTCTCTTTTTTTTTAGAAACAGAGTCTCACTTTGTTGCCCTTGGTAGAGTGCTATGGCTTCACAGCTCACAGCAACCTCCAGCTCCTAGGCTTAGGCAATTCTCTTGTCTCAGCCTCCTGAGTAACTAGGACTACAGGCGCCCACCACAAGGCCCGGCTATTTTTTTGTTGCAGTTTGGCTGGGGCTGGGTTTGAACCTGCCACCCTCAGTATATGGGGCAAGGCACCCAACCCCGAGACACAGGCGTCGCCCATGCAGAAGGATCTCTTGAGCCCAAGTGTTCGAGATTGCTGTGAGCTATGATGCCACTGCACTGTATCCAGGGCAACAAAGTGAGACTGTTTCAAAAAGGAAGGAGGGAAAGAAGGAAGGAAGGAAGGAAGGAGGGAGGGAAGGAGGGAGGGAGGGAGGGAAGGAGGGAGGGAGGGAGGGAGGGAAGGAGGGAAAGAGGGAGGGAAGGAAGGAAAAAGTGGCTCAGGCCTATAATCCTAGCACTCTGGGAGGCCAAAGCAGGAGGACTGCTTGAGCTCAGGAGTTTTACACCAGCCTGAGCAAAACTGAGACTCCATCTCTACTAGAAATAGAAAAAACTGAGGCAGGAGGATGGCTTGAACCTATGAGTTCAAGGTTGCTATGAGCTATGATGATGCCAGGGTACTTTACCCAGGGCAACAGAGTAAGAGTCTAAAAAAAAAGAGGGAGAACAAAGGGCAAAGAACACACACACGCACATGCACATGCATGCATGCACTCGTGCATACATGAGGACCATCCAAATGAGTGTGCAAATGGGAGAGAAAACTGGCTTCTTCCATGGTAGGGAGGTAAGTCAATAGAACATCCACTGGACTGAATATTTGCAGGTTCTTAAACATTCTTGCTGCTGGTGGACTCATCCTCTGTGCTGTAAAAGGCTACAACCAAAGAATCTCCTCCACAGTCTGTTTGCTCTTCAAGGATGAAAGCATCATACAATCCCAGACGTGAACGTGCCCATGGCTATGAGAGGAAACATGCACAGATCATTTACAAAAATGGGGTAGAAAAGTAATCCATTTCATCAAATAAGGTAAAAAACAACATGGAAAGGATGTTCCCATTTTATAGTAATGATAATAGACACTAACATATGCATACAAAAATCTGCATGATTGGGGCGGTGCCTGTGGCTCAGTGACTAGGGCGCCATATACTGAGGGTGGCAGGTTTAAACCTGGCCCCAGCCAAACTGCAACAAAAAATAGCTGGGAATTGTGGCAGGTGCCTGTAGTCTCAGCTACTCGGGAGGCTGAGGCAAGAGAATCGCCTGAGCCCAAGAGCTGGAGGTTGCTGTGAGCTGTGACACCATGGCATTCTACGGAGGGCAACAAAGTGAGACTCTGTGTCTAAAAAAAAAACAAAACTGCATGATTATATGTATACTGAACTGTTAACTGTATCTATCTCTGGAAGGTGAAGGTAAGAGGGATTTTTATTACCTTTGGCTTTTGGGGGGGTTGTTTTGGTGGTTGGGGGGAGTTCTTTTTGCAAAGTTTGAATTATTTACAATGAAATTGTATCACTTCTATAATTTTTTTTTTTTTTTGAGATAAAGTCTTACTCTGTCACCTCGGGTAGGGTGCTGTGGCATCACAGCTCACAGCAACCTCAAACTCTTGGGCTCAAGTGATCCTCTTGTCTCAGCCTCCCGAGTAGCTTGGACTATAGGTGCCCACCACAATACCCAGCTACTTTTAGAGTTGGGGTTTTGCTCTTGCTCAGGCTGGTCTCGAACTCCTGAACTCACATGATCTACCTGCTTCGGCCTCCCAGAGAGCTGGGATTATAGGCATGAGCCATCAGGCCAGACCCTAAGAATTGTTTTGAACTGATAGAAGATAGCAGTTTTACATGCTGCACATTGAGATTCATGGACACTTGCAGATATCTACTCACACAGTCTTCCTGAAAGAATCACTCAAATTCATCGTGTAATTCTCTGAAACACAAATCAAAATCAAGAATTTAAGGAAATACAGTTTTGCTGATGGTCATTTAAAGATGCCCGTATCAACATGTTGCATGTGTGATTGTACATACATGTGTGTACATCTGTCAGCATCCCACATGTTCATCTCACAAAGCAATGTGGATGCACTTCCACTGAATGTGGCCAGATCTTTGTAACTACCCAACCAACAGGATGTAGCAGAAGTGACACTGAATGATTTCTGAGGTTAGGTCATGAAAGGCCATGTGGCTTCCACCTGGCTCTCCCTGGAACTCCTTTGGAACTCAACCACTGTATGTGCGGAAGGCATGGCTACACCGTAGTGACCCTGTTCCAGTCAACAACCCAGCCAGGACCCCAGCTAGGTGACAGCCAACACCAACCTTAAGTGAACAAGCCTTCAGCTGATTTTAGAGAGAGAATCAACTTTTGAGTCTTCCTGCTGAGGTCTCAGACATCGTGAAAGAGACACAAGCCATCCCTGCTGCACCTTGTCTAAATTCCAATGCACAGAAATAGCAAGAGATAATAAAGATTATTGTTTTAAGCTATTTAGTTTTGAAATATTTTACTGTGCAGCCATAGTAACTGGAGCATGCAGTAAACACGGAAACAATCTAAACACAGAGAATCAATATAGTTATCATAGGCATTGCTAAAATTTGGATGCAAAATTTAAAACTAAACTTTAGGGGGGAAAAAAGACCTATGTAGCTTTTCTTTTTTTTTGTATAAACAGAGTCTCACTTTGTCACCCTTGGTAGAGTGCCGTGGCATCACACAGCTCACAGCAGCCTCCAACTCCTGGGCTTAGGCGATTCTCTTTCCTCAGCCTCCCAAGTAGCTGGGACCACAGGCGCCCACCACAACGCCCAGCTAACCCCTGTGTAGTTTTTAAAAAGAAAGTTATAATAACCTGGGCCTCTAATGGAAAGACATGGAAGTAGAAGATTGAAAAACTTCTCACTTTATATTGTAAGGTCAGCAAATATGATAGATTTGTTTTGAATCTGATACTTAAAGAAACATGAATTCAAAAAAGGTTTTGTTTTTTTTTTGGTAGAGACAGAGTCTCACTTTATCGCCCTCGGTAGAATGCCATGGTGTCACACAGCTCACAGCAACCTCCAACTCCTGAGCTTAGGCGATTCTCTTGCCTCAGCCTCCCGAGTAGCTGCGACTACAGGCGCCCGCCACAACGCCCGGCTATTTTTTGTTGCAGTTTGGCTGGGGCCAGGTTCAAACCCTCCACCCTCAGTATATGGGGCTGGCACCCTACCCACTGAGCCACAGCCAGCGCCCATTTCTATTAAGGTATCTTTTTAAGATTTTTTTACACTTTCTACACTCATGGTAATTTTAAAGACATAATTAACACTTTCTTTTCACTGCACCTTGGTCAGAACCATCTCATCCACACTGAAATATTTTTTTTTTTTTTAAGACAGTCTCACTATGTCACCCTCAGTAGAGTGCCGTGGTGTCATAGCCCACAGCAACCTCAAACTCTTGGGTTTAAGCAATTCTCTTGCCTCAGCCTCCCAAGTTGCTGGGACTACAGGAGCCCACAACAATCCCAGCTATTATTTTGGTTGTAGTTGTGATTGTTTGGCAGGCCAGGGCTGGGTTTAAACCCACCAGCTCTGATGTATGTGGCTGGCGCCCTAGCCGCTGAGCTACAGGCGCTGAGCCTGGCTATTTTGTTATTGTCATTGTCATAGTTGTTTGGGAGGCCTGGGCTGGGTTTGAACCTGCCAGCCTGGTATACCAGCACCCTAGCCACTGAACTACAGACGCCAAGCCCACACTGAAAAGTTTTAATAACATGAATCTCAGACAGCAAGAATAGAGGTTTCATCCTGTCCTTCCTGAAAGCCCTTGAGCTTCTTCTGTAAACATTCCAGCTCTTCCTCCAGCTGCTAACCTCCAAATTTGGATAGAGATTTACTCCATAATTAGTGTCCCCTCTTCCCTGACCTGCTGCTGTGCCGCCCTCACAGGACTTTGATCATTAAGTAACTTGCAAAATGTCTGGCATAGTCCCTGAACTCTGTGTGCTATTAGTATAATATTACTTCCCTTCCCTTCTTGATGCTCTGCAGAAAGGAAGAGCAATAGCTAATATGCATTGAATGCTAGGTGAGATGGTCACCTGAGGTCAGGAGTTCGAGACCCTGTCTCTTTTTGGGATGGGACAGAATCTCACTCAGTTGCCTCTGGTAGAGTGCCATGACATCACAGTTCATAGGAACCTCAAACTCTTGGGGTCAAGTGATCCTCTTGCCTCAGCCTCCTGGATAGCTGGAACTACAAGCCCCCACCACAATGCCTGGCTAGTTGTTTTAAAGACGGGGTCTTGCTCTTGCTCAGGATGGTCTTGAACTCCTGAGTTCAAGCAAGCCACCTGTCTCGGCTTCTCAGAGTGCTAGAATTACAGTCGTGACTCATCATGCCCAGCTTGAGCCACCACAGCTGGCTGAAACCTTGTCTCTTAAAAACAAGAAAAAAAGAAAAGAAAATGGATGCTGCCTGAGTGCCAGGTGGCATGCCAAGTTACTGGTTTTATTTAAGTCAGTAACATGGCCCCTTGCCTTTTCCACCTTCCTCTTCCTCAATGCCTGGAACTTGGAGCTCCAGTGGGCATCCTGGATGTGAGTTGTTGCCCTGGAGGATTTAAGAGCCTGGATGTCTGACATGGTGGAACCATCAGACAAGACCTTGAAAGACAACCTGTATCAGGCAAACTAGAAGTAAAGGTCGGGCATGGTGGCTCACGACTGTAATCTTGGTACTCTGGGAGGCCGAAGTGGGAGGATTGCATGAGCTCAGGAGTTCAAGACCAGCCTGAACAAGAGCAAGATCCTGTCTCTACTACAAACAGAAAAACTAGTCAAGCATAGTGGCCGGTGCCTGCATCCCAGCTACTCAAGAGGCTGAAGAAGAGGACCTCTTGAGCTCAAGAGTTTGAAGTTGCTCTGAGCTATGATGCCATGGCACTCCAGCCTGGGGGACAGAATGAGACTCTCTCTCTCTCAAAAAAAAAAAAAGGCTCGGTACCTGTGGCTCAACTGGCTAATGCGCCAGCCACATACACCTGAGCTGGTGGGTTCGAATCCAGCCCGGGCCCACCAAAGAGACTCACTTGAGCCCAGAAATTGGAGGTTGCTGTGAGCTGTGATGCCACGGCAATCTATCCAGGGTGGCTTGAGGCTCTGTCTCAAAAAAAAAAAAAAAAAAAGAGAGAATTTTAAAACTTTTATTTATTTTTTTTTGAGACAGACTCAAGCTGTCACCCTGGATAGAGTGCTGTGGCATCACAGCTCACAGCAACCTCAAATTCCTGGGCTCAAGCAAGTCTCCTGCCTCTGCCTCCCAAATAGCTGGGACTACAGGCGCCCACCACAGCACCCGGCCATTTTTTGGTTGCAGCCGTCATTGTTGTTTGGCGGGCCCGGGCTGGATTCGAACCTGCCAGCTCAGGTGTACGTGGCTCACCCCTTAGCCTGTTGAGTCACAGGTGCTGAGCCAAAACTTTTATTATCTTAAAGCCACTGTGACTTGGTTTTCTATTATGTGAGATATAACCGAATCCTGATACTCATAGAAATTTCATGTTTTTGGTTAATTATAAACATATGCTTGCTTGAGCTAGGTTTCCCCAACCCCATTAAAATCATTTTTGCTGGTCAGTAAATGATAGTATACTTTACTCTCCACACTAGAACTTACATTTTTCAAATAGCTTATTGGGTATTTTCATGCTGACGTGAGTAATTGAGACATGGGGTCTTAAGTAGCTAAGAAATTAGTGTTCCCTGAGATAGAAAGTATCCTTGTTCCTTATACGCATAAGAGGTTATCTTGTTTATGAAAGCTACACAAAGGTGTATGTCCGCATACTCAGGAGGTGATACATTCATTCTTCTGGAATTGAAATCGCAGCTTGTATTCATAGAACTTCCTGAATAAGTGAGCCAGGCTGTGTGTTAACCTCTTCAAGGTGGAACTCTAAAGACGTCGTCCCTACTCTTCACCACTGGAATGTGATAAAGACACAAGTCATGTACTGTCAGATAGCAGATTAACGTGTTTGGTTGCAGCGGTTCTCAACCTGTGGGTCGCAACCCACAGGAACTGTATTAAAGGGCCGTGGCACTGGGTTACAGCATCTTATTAAAATAGGGAGTGGTGCACACATGCACACAACACATACAACTAATGAGGAGGTTGAGGAGCTTAGAGGAGGCAATGTAATATAGGAGCAAACATTATGGACTTTAAGGCCTTGGATGATTCCCTTAATTTTTCTGAGCATGATTTTCTTCATCTCAGAAATGGTGGTTACTAGGCCAGGCACGGTGGCTCATGCCTGTAATCCTAGTGCTCTGGGAGGATGAGGCAGGGGGCAGGGGATCACTTGAGCTCACAGAGTCTCATTATGTCAGCCTTGGTAGAGTGCCGGAGGCGTCACAGCTCATAGCAACCTCAAACTCTTGGGCTCAAGTGATCCTTTTGCCTCAGTTTTACATTTTTAGTAGGGACAGAGTCTCACTCTGGCTCAGGCTGTGATGCCACGACATTCTACCAAGGGCAACAAAGTGAGACTCTGTCTCAAAAGAAAGAAAGAGGCTCAGCGCCTGTGGCTCAACGGGCTAATGCACCAGCCACATACACCTGAGCTGGTGGGTTTGAATCCAGCCCAGGCCCGCCAAACAACGATGGCTGCAACCAAAAAATGGCTGGGTGTTGTGGCGGGCGCCTGTAGTCCCAGCTACTTGGGAGGTGGAGGTAGGAGACTCGCTTGAGCCCAGGAATTGGAGGCTGCTGTGAGCTGTGATGCCACAGTCTCTATCCAGGGTGACAGCTTGAGACTCTGTCTCAAAAAAAAAAAAAAAGAGAAAGAAAGAAAGAAATGGTGGTTCCTAACACAGAAGCATCATGAGGATTAAATAAGAAAATGCCCATAAAATGGCTGGCTTAAAATAAGCACCCAATATACGTTAAATAAAGTGGGTTTGTTTTTGTTTTTAATTTGGCAGTAGGCTGATTTGGGGCCAAGATGAGCAGTCTGTCCCTTCAGCAGAAGGCTTTACTCCAAACCACTCAGGTCATCCCCCCAGCCAGCCTCAGAAGGAGCTGCCTTAAGCCCTGATGCCCTGCCCTGGGGTTGGTCCCAGGGTCCCTCAGTTCCACATCACCAAAGCCCAGAAGTGCTTCCAAGAGTTAAGTACAAGTTAAGTTCCAGTTTTTATTTACAGATCTTAATTTCTGTACATTTATTTTGGGGATTACAGTTGTGGCTTAAGCTACTTTAAGACATTGTAAGTTGAAGTCTTTCCTTCACTTGGCTGCTGAAGTTTAAATCAGTCTAATTATTTCATATGGCATCTCCTATAATAGTTTCATAATTTCTAGTATATTAAGCACTTAATATGTTGTGTCATTTGAAATCACATATTAAATTCAGCAAAGTACATTTTAATGAGAGTTAAGTGGTGTGAAAATATTAATATAATGGGATGGTTCATCTTAGTGCTCTGATTTTGTAGGTCTGTTCCTGATGCACAAATGCCTCACTCATCAGGTAAGGTAAACATTTAACTGCCTGAGACTCAACTGGGTGTTTGACAATAAGATATTCCTGTCTTTTGTTGTAGAGCAATTTGCAATGGAATTTCTCATTGGGCCTCACAACTCTGCAGGGCAAGTAGGAACGTCATCACTTCCAGTTATGAAATGAGGAAACTGAGGCTCAGCAGTCGACTGAGATTACCTGAAAGAGACTGGCGATCCAGGTTGTCAGGTTGCTGGGATGTTAAGTATGGACCTTCTTGGCTCAAAGCCATTGCAGTTTTTTTTCCCTGTCCCACAGCTACTGTCAGTGTAACCTTGGGAGGGAGTAATGGCTACTCTCTAGCTCAAGGATTTGGAAGAGGTGTGACACTTTTCTTCCTGCCCCTGCAAACCCACGCAGGGAAACTGTGACAGACCCAAAGAAAAGCTGACAGACTCTGTACTCAGACTTGGCAATTCCTTTTTACACCTTCTTCCAGAGTGTACCCTCCACATTCTAACCCTAAGCACATGTGCTCTTAGGACAGCTTGGGATTGCCGGAGAAAAAAGTGTTGATGAACTGATCATAAGGAACTCTTAATAGAGTCACAGCTTAAAATAATGATTCATCAATGATAGGATTTAAGGCAACAGCAAGAGGTTCTTTGGAGAGCGCTTCCCAGAACTCAAATTATGCTCCCACATTCCATCTAGGTGCCAAGTTAGCCCTTGGAGTAGTCAGGTCCAAAAGCAAACTCCAGCATTGTCACTGATGAGCTGTGTCCCTAGACAGGTCACTTAATCTCTGCAGGCCTAGGTCTCCTCCATCATTTAAAAATATAGGAATAATAAATGCCCCTGTGCTTCTCTTGAATGAAAGGGAATACCAGAAGACCCTGTGTTGGTCTTAAAGGGCAGGGAATCATACTAAACTCAGTTGGCAGGTGTTGGCCAGTCTATGGTATCCCTTCCTAACAACACAGTGCATTTTTTAAAAATTATTTTTTGGGTTTTTTGCAGTTTTTTTTTTTTTTTTTTGGTTGGGGCTGGGTTTGAACCCGCCACCTCTGGCATATGGGGCCGCTGCCCGACTCACTGAGCCACAGGCGCCACCCCACAATGCATTTTAAGTACAGCCTTCAGTTACTCAAATCCAAAGGATTAAAGACATCTGGGTGAAAATAGCACTTATGGTAACTAAAATAAACAAACATTAGGGATTCCTCCCTATTATGCTGTTTTCACTTAAAAAAAATTTCATCCAGATAGTTGCAAAATTAAAGCAAGGAAAAAGGAGAGTAGGGAAGTGGTTATATACTGAATAATTTTATACCTGTCATGTACTTATCAAATGCCCAGGGACTGTCCTAAATACTTCATGTAAATCAGCTCATCTAATGTTCTGGGCCCTAGAATCTAGGGTCTTTCACACCCAATCCTGCATTTAATTTTCATACAGCCCTGCAAAACAGGCAGCAGAGTCACCATCCTACAGGTAAGGAAACAGATATTTAAGTTCTGGGCACAAATATGAGATCTATGGGATAGTAAAAGGCATGGCCTGGCCTGTGCTTCACCCCCTTTCCCCCTAGGCTTCCAAATCCCAACTTGGGATGGGGCAGGACTAGTGGGCTCCACTGAGGTTGAGCACTTGGGAAGCATTAGAACTGATCTAACCACAGCAGGGGGCTAAACCCACAGGGCACTGCTGGATTTAGAAGCCGGGAGGGAGAACATCCCTCTGAGAGGCCAGCTGGCTATGGTTGACCCTGCCTCCCCTAGACCCCCTCTAAGCAGCAGGCACACAACTCTCCTTAACTGCTCCAGCCCTTCCCTGCCTAACTTTGGAAAAACTCATTCACATTTCCATGTATTAGGTGGGAAAGTGTCCATTAAAAGAGATTGTTACAAGAACAGGCCTTAACTGAGAGCATGAGAGGCTCAGAGAAATTTCTGGCAGCCTGGGGGAAGTGGGTCCTCCCCCCTACTCAGGTCCCCTCCAGGCACGCCATGCTCTGGGTCTGGGGCGTCTGGAGCTTCTGGATCAAGCCTGTGAATTCTGTGAATTGTCTCTATGCCATCATCCCGAGACCACATCTCCTGAAGTCACTAATGCCATTCCTGCACATAGAGAAGGCCATAGCTACTGCTTCTCACGTCCCTGCTGCTTTCTCCCTCTGATGAAGCTTATGAGAGACCTGAACCTGCCTGCTTCACATGAAATGATGTATGAAAACAAACAACACTCTCTGGCTGTAAGGGAAACACCATTAATTTTGGAGAATCTTAAGATGTCATGCCTTCAATGACATTTGTCCCCCATATGAAACAGCCCATTTTCTTCATTGTTCGAAGAAGTCAAATTAAAGCTGGCTCTATCCTTTCCCATTCAGGGTTGTGGGAAGTACAACCTCAGACAGGATTGGAGGCCCCCTTCTCGTCTCTTGGAGATTCTGCAGCCCAGGATAGGACATTCATGCCCCGAGCCAGTTCTGCTGTCTACCAAGTGGAGAAAAGAGCTGCAGCTCCACGACTGCTCACCAGGCCCTTCTCTCTGGCTCCCACATGCTCTGCCTCGCCCTAAGTGCCTATCCCCACAAGGCTTGTGAGAGCACAGAACTTCCCAGAGGTATAACCCCCTCACTGATTCTCTAAGCTGTCCCCTCCTTTCCATCCCAGCCCTCTTCCTCCACTTTGGCTTCAGGGCTTAGAGATAAGTGTCAGCAGGTCCCAGACAGAGGTCCATGACAGGGACCTGGGGACCTTTTTATGCCTCAGGGATGACTAGCTGGCCTCACCCTTCTAATACAGAAAACAAAAAGTGTTGGATTTTTACATGTTAATAATTATATTCTCAAAAACTCTTGAGCTACCTAGGTTACAAGAATCACAGCATGTCACAGCTGAAAAAGATGTCAAAGATCATTTCTAGGGTAGTGTTTTCTCACTTTGCAGAAGATAAATCAGGACCAGAGAGAGAGGTCCAAGGAGTTGGCCAAGGTCACAAAGACCTTGCCAAAAAATGGAACTAGAACTCAGATCTCTCTTCTCTGCATCACAATAGCTTGACAAGAAAAACAAACAAATCCACCTCTTGCTCAAAATAACACATGTAGGCAGAAATGGTGAACAATAACCAGGTCCGTCTCCTGTTGGTTTCCACAGTAAGGCAGTTATGAACTGAGGAGCCATACATGTCATAGGACACCTGTGTGCATCGACTGTGTGGAAGAGGCTCTCCTTTAAATAAATGAATATAACATAGATGCTAATTGAAGATTAGAATCATCTCCCATCAATGTTAATACCCTTTTTGGTTATTTGCAATTCCCTTTTCTAAGTCTGAGGGAAACATCATTGCCCAAATTAGCTCTTTTTTTTTTTTTTGGTGGAGACATTGTCTCACTTTATCACCCCTCCGTTGAGTGCCATGGTGTCACACAGCTCACAGCAACTTCCAACTCCTGGGCTTCGGCGATTCTCTTGCCTCAGCCTCCCGAGTAGCTGGGACTACAGGCGCCCGCCACAAGGCCCTGTTTTGCAGTTCGGCCGAGGCCGGGCTTGAACCCGCTACCTTCGGTATATGGGGCCGGCGCCCTACTCGATGAGCCATAGGCGCCGCCCCCAAATTAGCTCTTTTCGCTCAATAGAGGCCATATTAACATTCTGAAGTTTGCATTTGTTTACTGCTTGTTTATTTAGAGAGGTCAGCTGAGAAGTCGTGCAGCCTAACCCTGATTTCCATTCCACTAAAGACAAGGTGAGAGGAGGACAACTCAAGCCGCTAAAGGCTAGGCCATGCACTCCCTGGTGGTGGCGGCTGGGCCACAGGTGCCGAGCCACAAGGCCTTTTTTTAAGCCGGAAACTCTCTGTCCCCTTCCTCTCGGGGCTGCCATGTATCTATCACCATGTGACGGATGAACTGTCACCTCCTCTTCTGCCCCAGTGAAGTGGCCCTCGGCCCCCACTCACTATTCCCCATGCTTTTGCAGCACGGTTCAACATCAGAAAGGCTCTTCCGTGCTTGCCTGGCTCCCTTGCTGGAACGGAAGGTCCATGACCACAGCAACTCCTTCACCCCTGCCGCCCCCTGCGACATCACAGGGGCAGTATTTGCTGAAGGAATGAAGGCAGGCAGGAATGAGCTGGCCTGGGCCTTGGGAATGAGGTCTACCAGGGAAAGGGCAGAATGTACTGTGGTGCCTTATCTTTTCTCCCAGTTCTGTGTAAAAGAAAAGATCAATCTTTGGAATCAGATTTGCACCTAACTCCTGCACCAGCAGGATTCTTTCGGGCTGATGGTTTAATCTCTCAAAGCCTCTGTTTTCTAACCTGCAAACTGGAGGAAATGACACCAATTAGGTTAAGTGACTGGCCTTTTCTCAGTGTTTGATCAAAGGGCAGTGACCTTTCCCACCCCACTACACCGGACCACGGTCCTGAGTCACATTCCTTAAAGTTTGGATCCCAAAGGGGATAACCCTCCACCTGGTCTCTAGTGAAGGGAGCTGGTCCCGAGAACCCCAGGGAAGCTGGCACCCACCCTCCCCAAAAACCCCGAGCCGCGGCCCTGGCCGGCCCCTTCAGGTTCCCAGAGGGTGTACACAGGCTGTCTAGGGTCGCGCCCCTGGCGCCGGGAAGGGCCGGACCAGCGGCTCGCATCTTCTTTAGGGACCCGGATCGAACTCCCTTGTGGACCTCATGGGAACCACGTCTAGCCCCCAAAATGCTTTATTACCACTCACAAGTCCCCCCGCAGTTTAGGGGCCACGCTGCAGCTGTACTCCCCTCCGCGCAGCGTTCGAGGAAGAGATCCAGGCGGCTACATCCTTCCGTGCCTCGGAGATACGCGCGGAGACGCGCAAGCGGCGCGCACCACGTGACAGAGCGTGACCGGCTGCGCAGCCCTTGAGATGCGCAAAGAGGTCGAGCGGGAAGCCAGCCCATTTCCCATGGTCCCTTTACATTTGCATATAAGATGTAAGAAGTTAGAGATACCATTATATTTTACTTAGTTATAGAAGTAAAGATAAGAGTATAGAATGTAAGAACCGAAAGTAATAATTTGTGAATATTTTGGAGCATTTTACAATTTACTTACCATAAGTGAAAAGGATTTTGACTTCTGAGCTTTATATATCTTCTGCAAAAGCTTTCCATTTGTGCTCGCTTCGGCAGCACATATACTAAAATTGGAACGATACAGAGAAGATTAGCATGGCCCCTGCGCAAGGATGACACGCAAATTCGTGAAGCGTTCCATATTTTCGCACCCGTGCAATTTGAACGTAGTACCCTTTTCACCTATGGATTATATCTTTTGTTCAACACAAAGAAACAGCAGTCCCGAGAGAGAGAAAATAAAAGGAGGGGCGGCCTAGGCAAATTCATCTCTGTGGTGCGTTTTACATTCGGTCCTCGGCTCCAGTTTGCGGTCTTTTCCATCTTGCCCTGCTTCCCTCCAAGCTATCCCAAGTACCTTACACTTAAGAACAATTTCTCTTTCCAAAGTGGATCTATTTCAGATCGAAAACATAACAGAACCTAGTGCAACAATAAACACATTAGGTTCTGGTAATAAGCTAATAATAATTAATAATAATGTCCACAACTTATTATCTACCCTGTATCAGGGGCTTCACCAATATTTCTTTGCATTATTTCGGACAACCCTGCCCTCTGGATAATTCCGTCACCATTTCACAGGAGTCTCTAAGAAGTAAAGCAACCTGGACAAGATCCCGTAACTAGTTAAGTGGCTGAAACAAGGCCTAATAAGGCTTCTAAAGGCACAGACCTTGAAAAGATCGGGACCTGTCCCCAGAAATTCAACTGTAAAAACATAGTCCTATTTAGTAAGGTGGGTGTGGAGGAGGAAGTCGATGTTGTTAGAAGTGTCAATTTCTTCCCCAGAGAAAAATGGTGCCTCAGCTTCTCTGAGCACACTTACTCTGTCAGGAGGGCTCTGCAGCCACTGAGACCTCCAGTGGCGCCACAGCCACCATCCTCCAGCCTCCAGGCTCGTCATCACAGTAGGGCACCCAGTCAGACGCTGTGGAGACTCTTCAAGCCAGCTCTGTGTGAAGCTGCGTTCCATTTGGGACCCATTTCTGTTCTCTTCGGTGAAGGTGAAAATATCATTTCAAGGTAACAGCTTAGAATAGGGGTCTGTGGAACATCTTGTGCCACTTCTTGGCTCATGGCATTCAATGCAAAGAGTTAGAGAATAATCTTTAGAGAATAATCTCCCAAAGATACCTGGTTCTTATGGGTGCCAAACAAGAAAACAACCTTATCTGTCAAGGACAACCTGAAAGACTGGAATGTTTCAAGCCTAAGAATGTGGAGAGGGGTGTTATGGAGAATGAAATCTGATAGCAAAGGACTTGGCCCAAGAAGAATTATACAGAGTGTTTGGGGTGGGGGGTGTTTTTTGTTTGAGACAGAGTCTCTGTTTTTCATCCTCAATAGAGTGCTATGGCATCATAGCTCACAGCAACCTCAGGCTCTTCGGCTTAAGCAATCCTCTTGCCTGAGTCAGTAGTTGAAACTATAGTCCCTGCCACAACACCCCGCTATTTTTAGGGAGGGGAGGTTCTCACTCTGGCTCAGGTTGGTCTTGAACTCATGAGCTCAGGCCCACCTCAGCCTCCCACAGTGCTAGGATTACAGGCTGGAGCCATCAAGCAGGGCTGTTCAGAGTGTTTTAAAGAAACTTGTCAGGGAGCAGGAATTAGGGAGATAGGGACAATTCCTAGTCCTAGAAAACCCAACGGTCTGGCTGATTTTCTTGGCTTTGCACCCGCTTGCTGGGAGAACCTGGGCAAGTCCCTTTGCCCCTTTGGACACATACAGTGAACAAAAGTGCTGGCATTGTAGAATGCCTTTCCAACCAACCTGGGTGCTTGAAAATTCCTATGAGCGTGTCTCCAGAAAGTTCAAGAGTCCAGGCTTGAAAAAGCACTGGTTTGTCCTCTTTCCTGGGCCCCTAAAAGAACAGAGAGCCACAGACAGGGGCCCTATAGGGGCCTTTTTCCAAGAACTCCTGTCTTGAGCCTCAGGGCTGGAAAATGAATGCAGAGAGGGTTTTAATCTCAGCAGACACCAGTGTATTAGCACTTCTTGTGTGCCAGGAAGTGTTTCCTAGTGCTTTAAATGTAGTAACACATTACATGCACAAAGTAGTTCTCTGAAGTAGGCACTATTATTTCCTTCGTGTTATAGTTGAGGAAAACAGATTCCATAGAGAGATTCCACTACTTACCTGATGTCACCCAACTAGCTAGTCAATGGCAGAGTAGGACTGAGACCTCATTAAATCTCTCTGCAGAGTTTGGGCTCTTAACTAAACTGTGCAGGTGGGGAGAGGAGATCAGGCTGTTTAGAATTAAAGGAAGGGGCATGCAGATCCAGTTCTGCTTTTGCTGGTGCTCTGAATTCAAGGTAGGAGCCACTTTTTTTTTTTTGCAAAGGATTAAGATTATGCTTTATAGCAGGATAGCTGGGAATGGGTGGACAGGTATGTGCTTGATGATTGAGGGAGTGAAGGATGCCCTCTTTGAGACCCAGTTGGAACAGGAAGAAAGTTTTCCTATTCTGACAATCGCTTACCTGACATCTATCCCCAAACTAAGCCTACTGATGAAGGAGCTTCTTTCTGAGCAGTAAGCCTGTGCTTAATTAACCTTATGCAAATGAGCTTAACTGCATCTCAGTAGCTATTGTCCAGAGCACCTAGGGATTCCTTCCCTCAGACATTTTCAGCACCTAGAAAGTTCATCTGGACATGAGTGCCTGTGACATACTGGGCCCTGTGTTGGAAATCACAAGGAAAAGCAAGGGGCAAACCCTCTTGTCAAGGTACTTACAGCCCTCTGGGAAAAACACACACAAAACCAAGGACCTTGCTAGCTTTATGAACTAAGTGCTATCAGAATACAAAGGTTGCCTGTGTCCCAGCAGTTGAGGGGTCTTGTAATAGGTTCGTTTGCAGAGTGATGGCCTGGGTTTGCAGAGGAAATGGAGGTGGGAAGCAACTTCCTGGTTTCTCTCAGGTAAGTGAAATACAAAAGAACTTGATGTGGTCTTCACAGCATCTCCAACTTTGTGCAGTCTTTCACCCTGGGTTTGCCAGGACAGGCAGGAATAGAGATGCTGGAAAAGAGATATGTTTCCCTTGTCCCTTATCCCCAAATCTTGGACTCCAGAGCCAGACTCCCTGTAGGCACTGCTGGGGCACAAACATGGGGAACCTAACACCCCGCAAGAACAGTTCGGGGGACATTCTGTGCCCCAGCCTAATTCTCCAAACCCCTTTTTCTTCCTGAGAACCAAAGCACCCGTATTTGGGTCTTTGGGCATTGGCTGCAATTCCTAAAATTTGTCGCAAGGTGGCAACAATGTGGCGAGAAATGGACTTTTTGAAAATCATAGGTTTTTTTTCAAAGCATATTTTCCCTATTAATGTTTCCTTTAACTTAATTAGAATCTGGTAAACTAATTAAAGTAGCTACGAGACCCACAATCAGCAATAATTCGTATAATTATTGATAATTACATCCATACCAATTGTTTGGTTATTAACATTTGGAGGGGGAACAAACCACTTCCGAAGGGACGTGGTGCCCAAGAGGGTGTTTTTGACTGAGCTTTCTGGGTCGGATCCGCCTACACCTCCAGTCCTCAGAGATCCCGGCCCGGATGGGCGCCCATTCCTATGTGCTCCAGCTGCCTACGTGATTTTCTCCATTTGTGGGGAGTTTGGGAAGGAAGGACAGAAAGAAACATTTGCCAGGCTTCTTGTTGAGCCGCAGCCAAGGAGCTTCCTGCCTGGGTGGTAATTGTTACGCCCATTTTACAGAGGAAGTCAAGTGCGGCTTCCAAAGGTGCAGTGGGGAAAGGCGCGTGCCATCTCCATCAACGCTGCCGGGCCGGGGCCCAGTTCTGCTGGCACCCAGCATGCCCTGGAGATGCAAGTCACTTCCTCTCTGGACCTCAGTTTCGCCGACGGTACAGAGGAGAACTGATGTAGTTGGTCCCACCTATTATGCAGGGCCCTAGAGGGTCTCTGCCTGGAGATCTCGCGTCCGGAGGCGAAGCCTCACAGTCTGCCCCGCACCCTCACCGCTGCTGGGTCTCTCCTGTCCTGTCGGGGTTTAGCCCTCGGAATATCCCGGGACTTGAGCGTTCCCAGCGCAGCGGACTCTGGGGCTGGCTTCCTGCCTCTGCAGTAGAGCAGGTCTCCCGGTGGGCGCCTGTTTGGGGCAGCCCAGGGCGCGCCTCCTACTCGCCGGCTCCGCCCGCGGCCCTCCAGGCAATCCGCCGCAAAACTTCCGGGCCCGGAGCTACTGGCCAGACGGACGCGAGCTCTGGGTGACCGTCGGGGCCCTCGCTGCGGCCACGGACAGGTGTCGGCGCGTGGCTTCCCTCTCAGAGCTTTTCCACGAGCCGCCAAGGCAGGGGCCTTAGTGTTCATATTTTATAGAGGCCGAAAGGGAGACCCAGGAAAAATAAAGGTCTCGACAGGGATCCTTGCTAGCTAGCCGAAGAGGTGAAATTGGGAGCCCAGGCTGAAGGATTCTGAGTACCGTGCGCTTTTCCACTCCATCCACCGGCGAATTCTTCCCCGCTCCTCCATCCCCCAAAACAAAGTGAGAAAGAGTTCCGCAGTTAATATCGGTTGTTTTAGCCCAAGGAGCAGGTGCGTTGTGGAAACTGCGGCGGACAGGAGGCCTGCGGCAAGGTGAGGCCTCGCCAAACGCAACCCCGGGCGTCGATGCACCTGCGGCCCCTAGACTAAAATGGACTGAACGTGACCGTGAGGCCAGGCCTCGGTCCTTTTGAACAGCGGCAGGGCAGGCGGGAGGACATCTGTGCACCAGCTCTATCTCGCCTTCCTTTCCAGGCCGGTCCTGCCAAGACCTTTTGTAGGTACTTCGCCCTCCACCCTGCCCCAGGATCCAGGGCCTGCCGCAAGGGCAATTCTGGCTGAACCTGGGATTCTGCGCTGGGGACCCTGACTCTGGGAGGTAACTCTCCCGGTGTGGCAGGCGTGGAAATGGGCACGAAAGAACTCTGGGCCCATGCAAGGGCTTGAGGGAAGAACCAGGGACTGAGGTGCCAGGGGCCATGCCCTAGTCCCTTTTCCCTAAGGGAGTGTCCTATGGTGTGTCTGGAGGGGTCAGTGGAGAGGCTGCTGCCCACCTCTGCAGGCAGGATTCTAACCCTGGGAGACCCAGAAGCTTTGTGACTGTTTCTACGCCCCACCTGTTGCACAGTCTGCCACTTGCCCCTGTCCCCTACTACCCCCCACTCCACACACCCCCATCTCCACAGCCCCAGGGAGTGACAGATTTTTTTTTATTATTAAAAACAAAAGTCACGGGTACAGGGTGGTCTCCCCAAACAGGCTCTAGGTGGTCGCCATCTCGTGAGTCAGTTGTTGCTCTTTTAAAGTGCTGTTACATCAAGAGGTTACAACAAAAATTAGACAAAGCAAAATCCATAGGGGAACGTAAAATGGGACTGGAAGTAGGTCCAGGAGAAGGAACCAAAATAACTTACAGCATAAAGAAATTATTTTGAACCTAATACTGAACCAAGAGACTCACAGTACATTTATATCCATTGCACATAGCCACTTTGTCATTAGGAACGGTAATTTCAGAAGTGGACGGGACTGGGAGAGCAGGCCGGTGCCAGCGAAGTTCTACATTGTATTCACAGTCGGGGTCCGAGGTTGTACACGGGGTGGGGGGCCGGAGGGGTGTGGTCCTCCCCTCTCCCTTTTCTTCTCCCCATGGTCCACTTAACCCCCCTCACACCCCCCCCCCCCAGGTTCGATGCCCTGGAGTTCAACCGAGGGGCCAGGCGGTATTTACACATGGAAACCGAGTCAGGTCTCTGGACTGGGACGTCCGAGAGGGGGCGAGCAAGGCTGGGGCGCCCAGGAGGAGGGCGAGCAGACTAGCTGCTGTATTGACATCGGTCACGTCGGAATGGCTTGTTCCTCGCTCTGGGCAGCCGCGGCAGCGGTTATTTACAAGAGGGAGCAGCATGGCTTGAGGGCGCGTGGGCGCGGTGGGGCCGGCCCTAGGGTAACAGCGGGGGCTTGAAGGAGCAGTTGCCAGTGCAGTGGCGGGGCGTCAGCATCTTGCAGGAGAAGTGGTGCAGGGCGTCGTGGGCTTCTGGGGAAGAGAGTCGCGCAGGCCACTTTGGGCGCCTCGCCTGCCTCACCTCGCCCGCAAGGTCTCCCGTTCCCCTCCCTGGCCTCACCCAACCCTTTGGGGACAAAGGTTTGCACTGGGTGGATCAGGAGATAGCAGGGAAGGAGAAAGACCCTAGTGATTCAGAATCACTGCTCTGAATAGTCCCATTTTACAGAAGAGGAAACTGAGTCACAGTGAGGGAGAGGGTCGACTTGCCCAAGGCCAGAGTTGGTTCTAGAAGGCAGATTTTCTGATGCCCAGAGCTCCAGGGGCTCTCTCCCCCTACTCCAGCGTTCTAGAGTAATTTTTCTATTAAAATCAATTCCCACTTCCCTCCTCTCAGCTTCTGATCTATGCAGACCCTGGCCTTTCCCCTCACTCGCCCCTCCATTCCTTCCTTCCTTCGGTGGCACCCAGCACCCCTCCTATCTTTGTTTCCCGGCTTCCGCACCTTTCAATTTCTGCTGGATGGCGTAGCGCGCCTTCCGCTCCTGGTCGAGTTCGTTACACAGGGTATCTGGAAGACATGGGAGGGGCCCGTGAGGCTACCCAGCCACTCTCTGAATAGCCGGGTCGTAGCCCAGGCATGCTCTTCTCCCCAGGAGGCAGACCCTCGCAGAAACAACTCCTGGCACAGAGGGAGGGGTACTGAAGCTCCAAATTGCAGACGGGCGGAGGGAGGAAATGGCCTGGGATGGCGCTTAAAGGCAGACGGATCTAACCAAAATTAAAGCAAACTTAGGCATACTTCCCAGGTAATTTTACGCCTCGATTTTTAATTTAGAAACCATGGAAATTGCCGCGATAAGAAGTTCAATCACTCCATGTAATGATGCCTGCAAGCCGTTTGCTGGGCTTGCTTGCCATTCTGAGGCTAATCAGAGTATACAAAGGATATTAAATAAAAAAAATAATTGTTAAATTACCTTCAATTTAAATCCAAATGACTGAGCCAACATTGAGGCTTCTGCCAGACGAGAGGCAGTTACGGCCTGTGCACGCGCTCACCTGACTCCCGTCTTACCTCTGACAATTTGCAGCTGTTGCACCATTTCTTCTCGATAAGCCAATTCCCTCTTCATTTGATCCTGAAAATTATCTGTGCAAATTGATTAAGTGAGAGCTATTACCCGCAGCCTGCTCCCCCAGCTCCACTTCCTCATTCTCCCCCATCTTCACCCCTACCCCATCCCCACCGAGGCCGAGGCATTCGCCACAGGAAACCGTGGGAATGGAGAGTTGCCCGGTTCCTGTTGGACGCCTAGCCGCAGCTGCCTGCACTGGGCTACCCGAGTAGGTCCAGGACACAGGGGTGGGGAAGAGAGCTCCGTGCCCAAGTGGGTGGGGCAGGATAGGGTACCTTTGAGACTCTGAAATTCTCGTTCCAGTTTCTTGCGGAGCTCCATTTGCTCCAGGAGCAGTTTTTGCAATTCGTCTGTGAGGGGTGGAGAGTAAAGGGTGGGGGTGATTGAAACTGGAGACACGCAGAAAGCACCCAGGTCCTGCCCTGGCCAATAGCCCTTGAAGAAGAGTTGGGGAGGATGGACCGCCCTTGAACTCTGGCGTTTCCATTTGCATCCAAAGGATTTGGGTGAAGAAACAATGATGAGAAAATCAAATTCAGGACGGTGGAACCCACGTTTCACCTCTAAGCACTAACCAGATTAACAACCTCTGTAAGTTTTTCCTAATTCCTTAAATTTAGAGGTTGGCCCACAAAAACTTGATTTCCCACTTCAAATGACTGAGCTAATGCTCCGTTTTCAATATAAATCAAGGAGAACCTGGTCAAGGCTTTGGACACCCTTCCCAGAAAAATATACCTACTCATAACAGCCTACAATTTCAGGAGGTCCCCTGACTGCCAAATCCATGCTTTTGAATGTAATAGCATACTCTGTAAAATCTGTTAACTAGAAAGGATGTAAGACCACCAAAGCTTATCGCCCTCTGCCCACCTAGACGGTCCATGGGCTGGGGTGGGGGCAGGGAGCTGAGTGTGGATGGCTCCATTAGTGCTCCCAGGGGAAGGGGCAGTGCTGCCCTGATGTGGGGTCATTAGTATCTGACCCCTTCCCCCAGTCTCCTCTGAAACACAGGTATGGAAGGTAGAAGGGCAAAGGGGGGCTAGGGACTCCCTTTCTCTGGGCCTTGAGCCATACCCTCCCCATTGCAGGATAAGCAGCAACGTAAGGGTCCCATTCTGCAAATAAACTCCATCTTCACTCCATTTGGGGTGGTGGTGGGGTTATACATTATCACTGAAGAAAAAATTAACTTCTTATATGTTCCTACAATAAATGTTTCCCTGCAATCTTGCTATTCAGAAAAAGTCCTGTTTGAATTTGGGAGACCCAGATTGTTCACAGGCATCAAGTTCTAAATACCATTACTCATTTCTCTTTCCCACTGGGCTATTCAGACAAATCCCTTCCTTAGAGAACCTAAACTTTGAATACACATCTGAGGGTTTGGTTCAACCCTCCCACCCCTACCCCCAGCATACTCACCTCTGTGTCAAGATAATGTATCCAGAAGATTATCTTTTCCCCTCAGTGAAATGAAAACTGATCCTCTCAAGAACCATGTCTTCCCCACACTCACCCCTTGTAGGGATAACAGCACCTCTATAGGAAGGGCCATCTCCCTCAAGCATAGTGTACCCCTTTTCACAGATGTAACCTCACCTCTAGCCAGGTTCTCGATGTCTTTCTCCACCAGCTGAGTTCCTGTGACATCCAGGGTGAGCCCATCTTCGCCTGGGATAAAGGGGAGGTGAAAGGAGTTCTATCCTGGGAGTTCTATTCTCGCCTTGGGGGAGGAGTGAGCTTCCCAAGAACTCCACCAAGTCAGGGACTACTCCAGACCCTCTGCCTTTGGAGGAGACAAGTTACAGGCATCCAGTCCTACTCACCTTCCAAGCCATCATTTTAGGGGCTAGGAGAGTGACCCACTGTGGAAGAGTGGGTCCATGGAAGATGATCTTAGGACAGAAAGTGCCCTTTGCGTTTTATGCGAGTTGAAAGTCTCCCTTTCATTTTAATACACCCCTGCCCTTACCTGGAAGAGCTTCAAACCCACCAAGGAGGTAGACCCAGGAAACCCATTCTGCACCTCGCCCACGTTATTTAAATATGTATCTCCTCGCCACAGAAGAAACTAGCGGCCTTGAACTCCTGACTGAAAGACTTCCTGACCAGTGTGCGGGAACCTGGGCGACCTGGGTCCCTCCTCCCGGTTGCAGGTTGGGTGCGAAGGATCCGAGGGCTCACCTCGGTCTGTATTGGCAGGACTTGGTTGAGAGATACTCCTTTGGTCTGGATAGGATTTCCTCGTTTCCAAATCTTCGGCGGTCGACTGATTGTCTTCCTTATCTAGCTCTTAAAGGCAATAAACCGAGTTTCAACGAGAGGCAAAGAAACGGTGACCCGGATACTGCCAGAGCTGCCGCGGTCGGGGCGCTGGAGCCCTAATTAAAAGCGTCCTGGCCGCCTCTGGTTCCCGGCTGTGCGCCCAGGCGCGCGCCCTGAGGCTTTTGGCCGGGCACCCCTCCCCCGCGCATGGTCTGCTCAGCTCCCGGCTTCACGCCCCCGCCTCAGCCCTACGCAAGAGAGCAAGACGAGCCTCCAAGCCCACCAGGGACGTGCGACCTACATCGCACGCAGATACTGGGGCACCGCGAGCGCGCGTGGCCGCCAGGTCTCGCTGAGAAGGCAGCCCAGGCAGCGACCTGGTGGATGGGAGGGTCATCGTCTGAAGTGTGGCTGCCTCGATTTGCGGGGATTTCCGAGGCCCCTGCTCTATGAGCAACCTAGTCCCTTGCACAGGTGCAGGACGTGCTCAACCCCCACGCCCCCAGCTTTGGGCCGCAACTGCCCCAGTGCCTCTGGGGTACCATAGTACCGCATTCTCCGTCCTGATCGAGCCTGGACACAGGGGACCCCCCTGTCCAAACACACTTGCTGAATAAATGGGAGGACTTGAAAGAGGTTCCAGGAGTGGTTTTTAAAAGGTTTTAACCCGGTGTATGAGGTGTGCTGTGGCATGTGTGAGGAGAGGGTGGGCTGTTACTGTTTTTAACTAATCAAACGATGGAAGTTGTTGGGAGTACTCGCTTAGCTTCTCCGTGTCACCCCCATTATTTTTCTTTCCCCCTTCCTCTTTCTCTGCGTCTCTGTCTTTTCTTTCACTGTTTTCCCTCGCAGGCCTTCCTTGGCCCTGGCTCTGTGCCTGCGGTCCCCCCATTACAGAAGCCAGAGGCCTCGGCAGGCGTTACCGTGGGCCTCGGGGGTGCAGAGATAGGAGGCTGCGGGCCCCAGCGCCGCCGCCGCGCTCTTCACGTGCTCGTCTCTCTCTGGCGCGTACACCTGCGGCGGCCGAGAAATGACAGGCGATTAGGGGGCCTCTTGGAGGCCACCTGAAGCCACCCAGCCCTGTCCCTAGGCCAATAAGGAAAGCGGAGGGGGTAGTGGAGGTTGAAGTGCCCGAGGTACCAGAGCGCCCAGGGAAGGGTGATGAAGGCAGCGCACCTGTGAACCCTTGGAGCCCGCATCGCTGTTGTAGGTTCAGGGTAATTATTCGCGCTCTCAGGAAATTACTCGAAACACAAAGCTATCCTAAGCCAAGGGCCATTCAAAGTCTCCCCCACCCCGCGCACTTGCCACCATTTCGGCGTCCTTCTCCCAATCCCTTGCATAAATGACGCCTTTTGCATTCGGTTAATGACTCGTCTTTTAATGAACCGAATGGAAATGTACAGGTGTGCGCACCCACTTTCAAAATGGCCTGAGATTCCAGCCTGCTTCTGCCTCTCAAGCCCCCCCTGCCAACTTGAGAGCCCGCGTCTTATTCTGCCCACCGTCCCAGCACAGCTTCCGCAAAACAAACCCCACGGTTCCCAAAACAGGAGTTCCAAAAGACTCCAAAGAAAACTATGAACAGAGCTGGTGGGAGATTCTGGGGATGCAGTACTTAGGCAGAGACCCCCTGCTCCTCTCCTTACCTTCTCTTCTTCCTTGGAGCTCTGCTCTTCAACTGGGCACACACTGGGCCTGGCCTCGGGAGCGCTTTTCTCTGGGTCCTTTTCTTAACCCCTCCTTTATCCTCCAGACCCCTTCTATTTTAGTCTATCAGCAATCTCTGCGAGTCTCCTCCTCATTCCCATCATCAACAACAGAAAACCAGTGTTCCTCTGGCTTGCCAACAACCCCCATCTTCTGAAACCCTCAGCCGCAGGTCCCAGCGAGCCCAGCTCCACAGCGCGCCCGAGGCTGGGCCTGCTGCTTAAACACCTACACCGCACAGAACAAAATTCCCGTCCTCCGCCTGGCCCCGGCCTGCCCCGCAACAGGGCGGCGCAGAGGGGTAAGTGAGAGGTGCCACCGGTGGGGTGGGCGCAGGGCTCACCTTGGCCGGCGCGGGGCCTCCCAGGGGCCCGCAGGGCTCTCGCAGTTCGTAGCCGCTGCTCGGCGGGCTCCTCTCGGGTCTCCGCACCACGTCGTCGGTCGCCAAGTCCCTGAATGCTGACCGGCCGGCTGGGGGTGGCCCGAGGCGGCGCCGGGGACAAGGGCTGCCGCCTTCTTCAGGAGAGTCTGTGGGACCGTCTGCCCCCGAGGAGGATACGGACTGGGGCCCAGCGGGCTGGTCACCGTCTGGGCCATCTCCAGTACTAGGTGCGCTGGGCTCGGTCTCAACTTGAGGGCCCTCGTCGTCTGGGAAGCGGTTGGATTCCACATCCACCTCGGGTTCGTCCGTAGTGTCCACCTCGGGAGAGGCAGAATGGTAGCTGGAGCTGCCCTCGCTCAGGAAGTCCGGACTAACGTAGCCGCCGCCGGTCCCGGTGCCCGGTCCTGGCCCGCGAGCAGGCCCAGGGCCGTACGCCTCGCGGGCGCTGCCGTAGAGCTTGGCAATGCTCTCGGCGTCTTTGACCACCGGCCGGAAGGCTGACACGTAGGAGCCTTTGCGTGCGGGTGGCGGCGGTGGCGGTGGCAGCGGGGCCAGGGGCGGTGGCAGCGCCTCGTCCGCGCCGTCTTCGTCCAGCGGTCCACGGGACAGAGCGCTAGGGCAGCGCTCTTCCGCGACGAGGCCGCTCTCTTTGGATTGCTCAGTACTGTCCAGGAGCTCTGGGCCGCCGGCACCAGCAGCTGCTGCCGCCGCTGCAGCTGCCGCTGCCACAGCGGCCGCCACAGCCTTGGCTTGACTCTGCGCAGCCGGATAGGGCGGCACCGGGAGGCTGCTAGCTCCTGGCCAGAACATGGGAAACGTCGGGTACACAGTGGCGGCAGCAGCGGCTGCCGCCACGGCCGCTGCGTCCTTAGCTGCCCCGGAGGGTTGATGCCCCCAGAACATAGCGCCGCTGCCTGGGCCCGCCCCTGCTCCCGGGGGCAAGTGGCCAGCTCCCGGGGCTCCGGCTCCCCCGCCAGCACCCGCGCCGCCGCCGCTCCCAGTGCCAGGGCCGCCCTTAGGCTCTCCTGCGCCTAACACTGGGTCGTCCTTTTTGGGGCATAGGCCGAAGGCGGTGGGGAAACCGTAAGGATGCGGGAAAAGCGGCGGGGGCAGCTTTTGCAAGAGGCCAAAGCCTTTGCTGGGCACTGGGATCACCGGGTAGCTGCGTACGCCAGCACCGCCACCAGGACCCCCAGGACCCGCTGGACCGCTAGCTCCAGTCGCTAGGCCAAGTCCCCGCTGTGGGTGGGGAGGAGGAGGTCCCGGAGGACCAGCAGCCTCATCTTCACCACAGCGCAGACTTTTGTGGGGCGGCGGGCCTGGGGCCATCTCCGCACCACATCCCGGGCCGACACCGCCACCGCCACCTGCACTACCCTTCCCCTGCCCACCCGACCCGCCATTAGAGCCGCCTCCACCGCCTCCTTGCAGTGAGAAGGTCCGTTTGCGCGTCCCGCCATTGAACATGGCCTTGACGTCCTCCCAAGCGTGGCTCAGTTCGTCTGTGGCCGACTTGTCACTGAGTTTGAGGTGACGGCGCCAGGAGTTGAAGTTAGCGGCGTCGGGCTGCGTATACTTGGCGTCGGGTGTGCGGTGTGAGTGGAAGATGAACTTGTTGGGCGAGAAGTACATGCTGCAGTAGCCACACTTGATGCACTTGGCACGAGAGCTGTTATAACGCGCCGGGATGAAGCTACCACGCGAGCCCCACGCACACTCATGCACCACATCGAAAGCGAAGTTCTCGGGAAGCTTGGGGGGCTTGTGCTCACCCAGGAACGACTTGCAAAGGCGTTCGGCCTCACGCTTGGTGATCATGCCGCAGCGGCGTGAGGAGATGGGCATAGCCCCGGCCCGACGCAGAATCTCCAGCTGCACCGGCGTGCACTGCACGCACGTGATGCCCAGGGCCACGCGGCGGTTGTGGATCTCATTGTAGCTGTAGTTCTTGAGGAGGGTGTTGGAGATCTGCGCCAGGCACAGGCGCTCCTGACCGTCGATGACCAGTGACACAATGGGCACCCCGTACAGCGACGTCTCTCCCACCTGGTTGGGTTTGAGAGCGCTGGAGCCCGAATAGGGCTGCAGCTCCTGCTTGGAGTTGGGTGAAGAGCTGCCCTCGCGTCCCGGCCCCAGCTGAGTGGTGAGAGCCTCCATGCCGCCGCTCCTGCGAGATAAAGAAAGCAAAGAGCGGATGAGCCATTTTCAGCACTACCGTGGCTGCGGCTCGGGCCCGCCCAGCTGGGCGCGCCGAGTCGGGCGCGCGGGAATACTTGGCAGTGGGGAGTCCAAGCTCATTCGCCCCCTGGACAGGCGCCTTTTGTTATTCAGACCCATGCTGGCGCCAGAACAAAAGCCCCCGGGGTTTGGGGGAAGGGAAGGGGTACTGGAGACCTCTGGAATGACGGAGCTGCTAGGAACCCATCCTGTTTTCAGATTGGGGAAAAAGTGGGACCCAGAGACGCAGAGTGACTTGCCCAAGGCCACACAGCAAAGCCATTGCCAAATCCAGGCTTTCCAGCGCCCTGATCCGTGTACCTTCGGCGACCCTCGCAGTCGGTCCTGCCGGCCAGGGTCTTGAAGCCCGCACTTCGGGGACCCGAGACCCGTCGCCCCTCTGCTTAGTCGCGCATGCACGCGGGCGGCCTGGGGCAGCGCGGGGAGGGTAGGGAGGCGGGGGAGGGGCGGTCACTGCCCACTCCAGACAGCGGGGGCTGGGAGGGCAGGGAGGAGGAGGAGGGACCTAGGTCTGCCTGGGAGGGAGAGCCAGGCAACCGCTGTTCGCGGTGCTGAACCCGACCCTCACCAAAGCGCGCCAGTGCGCACCCAGACCCAGGGCTGCTTCTATCGCACCCTCCTCCGCGCAGAGCCGAGACGGTTTCCCGGGACAACAGTGCCAGTTTCCACAAACCCGTGTTTCTCTTCTCACCCTGGCGTCCCGGTCTTTTGAGCAGAAAGATTCAGGTGGATATATAAACCGTTTTCTTTTCAGTCATTCATGGGACCAGGTTTATGCTGTTCCTAACCACATTTTCTGCATCTTTAGCTGCCTTTCAGACCAAAACTGGTTTCCATCGGGTCAGCTCGAGGAACCCCAGAGGTTCTCCAGGAAGTTTCTTAGGAACCACTTCACCTTTGCTTCCAATCGCCCACTCCCTGAGTTTTCCTTCTTCAGACATGCTTTTCTCACCCAGGCCAAATGCGGGATCCTGGGGCTCTGGGCTTCCTTTGGGGGGGCATCTCCTTTTTGACTATCCTTGCCCCGCGTTGTTCAGGTTTATGCGGGCTGGAAGGAATCCCAACCAGTCTTCAAAGCCACTAAAAGGCTCCAGGCACAGAAGTTGCTGCTGATCCTCGATTTGCTCTCTACCCTAGGCAGAGAGGCAATCGCACCACAGACCTCAGCAGCAGGAGGGCAGGGAGCTGATGTTTGGGCCCCTTTAGGTCGCAGGGCCCAGCCACATGTCGTCAGAGATGCACTCTTCCAACCTGGCCCCTGGCTGCAGGTGCTCCCTCTGCTGGGGCAGCCCAAACTCGAGGGACCCTGCCCTATACTCAGCCTGAAAGGCAGATCCATTTTCAGAGGAGTTGCTCCAGGAGGGCAAGGGATCCGAGTTCAAAGGCCTTAGAGGGGAGACTGGAATCTTCTGTCTCTTTCCCTCTCTTCCCCCACCTCATTTGTTGATCTTATCTGTCCCTGAGCTGTGTTTGCCAGCTAGCCCTCTTTCTCCCATCTGTCATGGTACGTACCTTCTTCAAGTATCAAGCTATCTATTATTGTCTGTTTCATCTTTATCTCTGAAGATCAAACTGAAACAAGTTGACCCTCCACTCACATTGAAGTCCCTTGTAATATTTTAGGAGGCAAAGCACTGTCCTAACTGTCTTGGCTGAGGGGTCAGCGAGATAAGCCCTGCGCGCTCCGCGGGGGAGGCTGGAGAGAGCATGGCTGTGGGAAAGGGCGATGGCTTCTCGGTTTCCCGAAATTGACAAGTGTGCCTGGCCCGCATACAGTGAAGAGAGCGCCCTGAGCTGAGCACATCTTCCCAGGCTGAGGGTCCTGGGTCCCTGCGGGGTTTTCCTGAGTGAGAGGAGTGGGGTCCAGGCCCTGGAGCCAGGAGAAAGGGGGGCTCTAGAAAAGGAACAAAATTTGGGGGACGTAAGAAGCGACAAGGGGCAGAAGCCATGGCGGCTCGGGCAACTATCGTCTGCTCCTGCGGCTTGAGAGGTGAGCTTGGGGAGGGCAATGAGGCCGGAGGCGGGTAGCTGTACGAGTGAGGCGGTGGAGTCATTAGGTATAATAAAAACAACAGCACTAGAGCCCAAATCAGAACTAAACGAAAAAAAGCTGTACGGGCAGGGCGCAGTGTCATCGGGCTACCGGACGCGGGTACTCACCGTGCGGCGGCGGCGGCTGGAGCCGGGCGAGCGGTGAGCGGAGGTGAGCGGCGGGCGGAGCGGCGGGCGGGAGTAGGGGATCCGCTGGGCTCTCCGGGTGACGGCGCGGCCCCTCCCCGCGCGCGCGCACAGCCGCGCTGCCCCGCTCTCAGTGCTCCCACCCGCGGCCCCTCCTGCTCTCAGCATATGCGGGACGCCAGGACTCCGGGCACCGAGACCTGTGCCCTGAGCCACTGTCCCTGAGGCCGGGGACTGGCCCAAAGAAGAGGCTGAAGCATGGAGCGCATGGCGCGGTAGCGGGCACGGCGCGGTCACAGCCGGAGTGGCGAGGCCCGCGCGGGGCGGGCACGCCTGACAGCTGTAAGCCGGGGCGCCACACCCACCGCCCGCGCAGTCACTCTTCGCCCTCCCCGGGTCCGCCCGCCCGCAGGTCCTACGCGGCGCCAGCCGCTCCCCTCAGCCCCAAGGCCTTCGCGCCCCAGGTAAGCGGCCGCACACCTGCGTCCTGCGCCCAGCACCTGCGTCCGCGCTGGCGGAGAGGCCAAGAGGGAGGAAGGGCCCGGGGCCGCAAAGTTTACCTCCAAAGAACTAAGTATGGAAGGGCCAGGGTTCCCTGCCAAGGGAGGCAGAATTGGGCTGGGCCAGGGCTGGGTGATGGGGCTGAAGGAGGCTTAGAAGGAAGGGGCATGAGGAAGAATACCTCGCTTTTGGACCACAGACTTAGGGCCCGGGTGGTGAATCTGATAGTGGCCCTGGGGAACTGTGGCGGGAACAGGTTCCCGGGTGGGGACACCAGGACTGGCTGACAGAAAGGGGCAGGTCCGTCTCTCTCACCCTCCTGACTTAGGTGAGATGCATCCGGGAGAGGGGGCGCCTTCCTGCTTCCATCACTCGGCCGGGGACTCGGAACTGGGTTTAGGGGGACCCTCAGCTTCGAATGCCTACCCTCGCCATCACCAAAAGGCCCAGGAGCCAAGTCATCCTTGGTAAGGATCTGAAGCCAACTACTCTTTTAACGCTAACTCAGTTTCCCATGGTGGAGGTCTAGCCCCTTGACAATACAGATGCCCCTAGGCTCCTTTCTCCCCCAAGCTCCGTTCAATCTCCACCCACCCTCCATGTCTATTGGTCTGTCATCACCATTATTTTCCCCTCAAACTCGTCGGTCCCGGTCTTCTTCCTCTCAATCTTTGTCTCCACTTCGTCATTGGAGTTACTAGTCGCACCCCCGCCCCTCCTAACACAGGCGCCCTCCGCCGCTTCCACCTCCTCCCTGCCCCTGTGGCATTAAGTGTCCTTAATGGACACGTTAATTAAACTGTAATTAATCATACTGTCCGGCTCAAGTTTGAACAATTACCCTAATCAAACAGAAGTTAATAATGGCAGGGATGGCCCGGGGCGCGGCAGGCCGCCCGGGCAGGGGGCGCAGCGGCCACAGCGGCTACCGGCGTTGGCCGCATCCGTGAGCACAGCCTGTCCTTGGAACCCGGGCGGCGCCATAAATCTTCCGTGGGTTGCGACGCTGAGTCGCCCTCGCCCCCACCGCCGCCTCCTGTTCCCTCTTGATCTCGGGTATGGGCCCTCTTCCTCCCAGAGCCTCAGCTCCTCTGGGGCTCCTGTCCTCTTCTCTCTGCTGTTTCCCCTCCTGGCTCACAGGGAACCTGGGAAAGGCCTCTGAAGCGCCAACGGACCGCGCAGGCCAGCCTCGGAGCGAGGAGCGGGACCTGGAGACTAGTTTGTTCTCTCTCCCCTACCTGGCAAACGTGTTCTCCTAGGCCTGGAAAACCACTCCCAAGTTTGGGGGCTCTATCTCCTCAGTGGGGTCTCTTCTAGATGGGGCTCTTGCTCTCTCACCTCCCTGAGCTCCCGTATTTCTCTCGGACCTTCCTGCATTTCCCTCTTTTCTTCCAGATATGTCCATGAGCCTGCTCAGCACCTCTTTCTTTCTTTACCTCTGACCCCTCCATCTCCACTTTCCCTGGCTCTGCCTCTGTCCCGCTCCAACGCCGCAGCTCTCTATCCCCCACCCCCTTCCCTGGCGGGGGGGTAAGAATCTATTTTCCATCCTGCTCCAGTCCCCACCCACTGGTCCTCCCTCCCTCAGCCCAGGCTCCCTCACCCTATAATTACAATCTCCTTCAGTAATTATTCTTAGCCTCCTAATGATTTTTTTAAGGCCTCTCAGAATTCGGTGTGGTGGTGACAGGATGCCCCCAGGGTTGTAGGGTGGTAGTGAAGGGAGGACAGGCAGGATCCCCTGGGCAGGGCCTGCCGGCCCTGCCTCTACTGTACGTCCAGGAACAACAACGCCTGTGGGGCCAGCTTCTAGGGCGTTCCCTGCAGCCCACCTCGAGGCTCCGGGACCTGTCAGACAAAGGGTCCCACCACGGGTTACCGCACCAGGGATGGTGCAGTGTAGCACCTGCGTTGGCGTCCAGCACCAAGCTACGGACAGCTCCCCGCGTCTAGGCCCAGCGCCAGGAGACCCGCCCAGCTTCAGTCACTGGTCTGAGCTGGAGCGTGAAGACGCCACTCTGAGCCCGTCTCAAAGGAGAGGTCTTGAGGGTCAGGGCTGGGGCTCTGCTCCGTTAATTTCACTGCTGACACGTTTGCGGTTCGCAGAGCCGGTTCTCCCAGGGGCCCTGAGAATAAGTAGGGATCATTTATTCCCATTTTACAGGTAAGAAACTGAGGGTCCAGCAGTGGAAGCCAGCGCCCCCTCACCAGGTTCCTCATTCAAGGGACATAGACTGATCTCTTAGACCCAGACCCGGGCTCCTGGGAGCTCCAGAGAGGGTCTCGCTTAGTGGAGGAAGGGAAGGAGCATGGCACTGGGCAGAACAAGAGATTTTACCATCACCCCCGCAACACTCTGGGCAGAGGGAAAAGGCCTAGCAAAGCCAGGACACTCGCTCAGGTTCAGACGGGCAGTGAGTGGCAGAGCTGGGACCCCTCTTCCTCAGTGGGAGCTCTGCCTCAGCCTAGCAGGAGTCGCTGCCCTTGGCCTCTCTGACCCACATTACTGGCGAGTCTATTTCATCCGCTGGCCGGTGGCACCAAGGGTCGGAGAGTGGACTCGGGATCCGGAACGCGCCTCGGGGTCTCGTCTCGTCTCGTGGCTCCGTGTCCCCGGCGTCGCGTCCACTCGGGCTCCGGCAGGGGCTGGGGCTGGGCGGCCGCGCCTGCTGCACGAGCACATATCTTTTACCAGTTGAATTAACGGCAGTTTTCGTCAGTTAATTAGGTTTAATTTACATAATTAGTACAGTATAAAGAGGATTGGGGATAATCATGGGGTACGTAGCGCTTACTGTGTAAACACGTATTCTGAATTAAAAATCAGATGTAATTAAGGCGCGCAGGCCCTGTTTAGGCAGGGTTTTAATTGTAATGAATTTCTAATTAACACTCAATGATTGCCAAATGCAAAGGGCTGTAAAATTTTCTTGTAGTCTTGCTAATTTATTGTTTACTTAATATCT
Organism: Perodicticus potto; assembly: GCA_963574655.1. Lineage (NCBI taxonomy): Eukaryota > Metazoa > Chordata > Mammalia > Primates > Lorisidae > Perodicticus > Perodicticus potto. Next base: position 37,957 of record CAUYRH010052669.1, read on the forward strand.
GGATATTAATCCGACGGCCAGATAGTCCCGAGCCCGGCGTGGCGGCCTCGGGGACCCAGCAGGCGAGAGGCGGGTGGGGCCTGCTGGGCTCCAGCCGGGGAGCGAAGGGAGGTCGCGGGGAAGGCGGTGAGGGAGGCGGGGGACAGTGTTCCGGAGCTCCCGGTCTACCTGGCTCCGGGTGTCGACCGAAGATTGGGACCAGAGAGGGGCTGGCGTTGCAGGAGGCCGTGCCCTGCGTGCTGGTCGACCGCCCAGACCAAGCACTTTGAAATCCGAGGTGAGCCCAGCGCTCGTCACAGCGGGGGACTCCTGGCTCTGGGGAAAAGCAAAAGCTGGGAGAAAAGTCCCGGCGTTGATGGGCCCAAATTAGGTTCTTCTGCTAGCCTCTTGTGAGACCGCAGACCCTAACTCAGCCTCCGCATCTGCGTCTGTAAGATGGGTATAGTGATCCCGCACTTCGTGGCAGTAAAGGATTGATTGGGAGTCCCAAGAAAACTGGCCCAGGGTCCTCCTGTTTGGGGGCTTAAGCTTGAGGGAGGAGCAGAGTCCGGAGGCCTTGGGAATGGTTTGAAGGCACTGGGGCCATGTTCTGCCCTTTCGGAGGCTCCCCCTACTCCTGAGGATACCAGTGAGGCTGGGAGAAAATGAGGATGGAACCCTGGATCAGCCTTCTTTGCCCCAACCAGACTTAGAAGCCCGCACAGCCTGAGCAGCGGTATTAGGGAAAGGGGGTGGGTGAGCAGCTCCTGTTGGCCCAGGATTTCCCCAGGAGGACCCCCTACCCCAATCTCTAATTTGTGTCTCTGACCATATTCTGGCCAGCAGGGGTGAGGGGCTCCCCTCCTGTCATTTCCAGCTTAGCCACAAGCTTCTTTCCAAGGTCTTCTCAGCAAGAGTGAGACTGTGAGGACTTGGAAGTCTCCTATCAACCTAAGGAAACAAACTGAGAAAACTTAACATCCGCGGGGCATGTGGCTCCCACCTGTAATCCTAATACTCTGGGATGACAAGCAGGAGGATTGCTGGAGCTGGGGGTGAGGAGCCAGTCTGAGCAAGAACAAGACTCACCTATCCCATCTCTACTAAAAATAGAGAAGTTAGCCGGGCATTGTGGCAAGTGCCTGTAGTCCCAGCTACTCAGGAGGCTGAGCCAAGAGGATGGCTTGAGCCCAAGAGTTTGAGGTTGTATTGAGCTAGGCTGACATCACAGCACTCTAGCCTGGGCAACAAAGTGAGACTCTGTCTCAAAAAATATACATATTATCACCCCTCATTTCTCTACCTACCTCCAGCCCTAAGCCAGTAATAATCTACTTTCTATAGATTAGCTTCCTCTGGATATTTTATTTTATTTTATTTTTGGAGGCAGAGTATCGTTTTATCACCCTCAGTAGAGTGCTATGGCATCATAGCTCACAGCAACCTCAAACTCTTGGCCTAAGGAGATTCTCTTGTCTCAGCTTCCCAAGTAGCTGGGAGTACAGGCACCTGCCACAATGCCTGGCTATTTTTAGAGACAAGGTCTTGCTCTGGCTCAGGCTGGTCTTGAACTCCTGACCTCAGGCAATCCACCTGCCTCAGCTTCCCAGGATGCTAGGATTACAGGCGTGAGCCATGCCTGGCCTGGACATTTTATATACATAGACTCATACAACATGTGGTCCTTTTATGAGTGGCTTCTTTTGCTTAGCAAAATGTTTTTTAGGTTTATTCATGCTTGTAGCATTTATCAGCATTTCATTCTTTTTTATTGCAAAATAATATTCCATTATGGGGATATATCACACAGTGTTTATCTCTCATCCATTGGTGGGTGTTTAGGTTGTTTCCACTTTTTAGCTATTGTGAGTGATGCTACCATAAACATTTTTATACAACTTTTTGTGTGGCTGCTTGTTTTAATTCCTCTTGCATGTATATATATATACACGTAAGTGTAGACGTGCTTAACTGTCTGGTTAAACTTTTAAGGAACCACCAGTCTGTTTCTTTAAAACATTTCACTATTTTACATTCCCATAAGCAATGTATGAGAGTTCTGATTTTTCCACATGCTCAACAACACTTATTATTTGTCTTTTTTATTATAGCCATCCTAGTGAATGTGGAATAGTATCTTACTGTGGTTTTGATTCGGATTTCTCTGATAAAATGATGTTGAGCATTTTTTCATGTGCTCATTAGCAATGTGTACATCTTACTTGAAGAAATGTCTATTCAGATCCTTTGCCTGCTATTTCAATTGGGCTATTTGTAATTTTATTATTGAATTGTAAGAGTTCTTTGTATATTCTAGATACAAGTCCCTTATCAGATATATGATGTGCCACTATCCTCTCCCATTCTGTGAGTTAACCTTTTTTCTTCTTCTTTTTTTTTTTAGAGACAGAGTCTCACTTTGTCACCCTCAGTAAAGTGTCGTGGCATCACAGCTCACTGCAACTTCCAGCTCTTGGGCTTAGGCGATTCTCTTGCCTCAGCCTCCCGAGTAGCTTGGACTACAGGCACTCCCCACAACACCGGGCTATTTTTTGTTGCAGTTTGGCTGGGCAGGGCCAAGTTCAAACCAGCCACCCTCTGTATATGGGGCTAGAGCCCTACTCACTGAGTCACAGGTGCCACCCATCTTTTTTTTTTTTTTTGAGACAGAGTCTCAAGCTGTCACCCAGGTTAGAGTGCGGTGGTGTCACAGCTCACAGCAACCTCCAACTCTTGGGCTTCAGTGATTCTCTTGCCTCAGCCTCCCAAGTAGCTAAGACTACTGGTGGCCATCACAATGCCCAGCTATTTTTTTTGTTGTTGTTGTTGCAGTTGTCATTGTTGTTTACCTGTCCTGGGCTGGGTTCCAACCCGCTGCCCCAGTGTATGTGGCTGGCACCCTACCCTACTCACTGAAGTACAGGCTGCCTGAGTTGTCCTTTTCACTTGCAGTCTTTTTTCTTTTTTTTGAGACAGAGCCTCAAGCTGTCACCCTGGAGAGAGTGTCGTGGCATCACAGCTCACAGCAACCTCCAATTCCTGGGCTCAAGCGAATCTCTTGCCTCTGCCTCCCAAGTAGCTGGGACTACAGGCGGGCACCACAACACCTGGCCATTTTTTGGTTGCAGCCACCATTGTTGTTTGGTGGGCCAGGCTGGATTCGAACCCGCCAGCTCAGGTTGAGCCACAGGCACTGAGCCTTCACTTGCAGTCTTAATGACTTCCTTTGAAGCACAAAAGCTTTTAATTTTGGTGACATCTAATCAATCTATTTGTTGCTGCCTATGCTTTCACATCATACCAAGAAGGCTTTGCTGTGAGGTTTATTCCTATATTTTCTTCTAAGAATTTTATAGTTTTAGTTTTAGTCTTTAGTTTTAGTCTGTGACCCATCCATTTTGAGTTAACTTTTGTGAGGTAGGGATCTAAACTCATCCTTTCCATGTGGATGTCCAGTTGTTCCACAACTATTTGTTGAAACATTTTTCTCTCCCATTATATTGTCTTTGTACTCTGCTGCCTTTTTTGATCTGGAGAAATGACTATTCTTCCCAAGGAGAGACGGTACCAGACTTGCGGGGATTTCAGTGAACAAGCATGTGGCCCCAGGTAGGGTAGGGGGACACCCCGAGGGCCTCTCTGAAACCTCAGCAGTGCCTAGCACAAGTGCTAGAGATGCCACCAGCTCATCAGACACTTACTCAGCACCTCCTGTGGGCCAGGAGCTGGTGACACAGCAGGGATCAAGGCAAGCTAGTCCTGGCTCTCTGGAGCTCACATTCCAGCAGGGAGATGGGCAAGCAAGATTACAATGATTTCAAGTGGTGACATTGCTGTGAAGAAGAAAGCAGAGTAGGGGGTTTGAGAGGGACAGGATTAAGGCTGGGGCTGGCAGTGGTGGTAGAAGGTGAGTCACTTTCACACTTCTATTTCCACTGGCACTAGCTAAGGGAACTTAAGTCCCCACTGTGCACCAGATGCTGGGCTGGGCTGGGCTCTTGGCATCTCTCATCTCATTTAGTTCTCCCAAGAATCATAAGATGCCAGCATGCCCATTTCACAGTTGAAGTTGAGGTTCAGAGGTGAAGTGATTTGCTCAAAGCTACACAGCTAGGAAGTCATGGCCATAAGACTCATGCCCAGACCCATCTGAAATGGGGGGTCTGTTTCCTCAGCAATGGCTGCTTCTCTGTGAGAGGCAGGTTGTGTTCTCTTAGGACTCTCACTCCAGTAAGGGAGACAGAACACCCCACAGTCACTCCATCCCTGGCTGGAGTTGTAATAGGAGAGTATGCCACATACATCAGAAGGCAGAGGGGAAGTGAATTATCGGTGAGTGTGGAGGGGTCAACATGACCAGTTCCTGAGCGGGTACAGTGAGCAGCCATTTGCATCTGCGGAAGAAGGAGGCTGGGTGGGCTTCTTTTCTAGGGAGGCCCTATCTCTCCTGGGGAAGACAGATAAAGAAGTCACAGGGACTTAGGTGGTTGTATGTGGGTATGTTGTGTGTGGCCAGCAGTGTCAGGTGGGAACAGGGGGAGAAACCAGTGCTTTAGAAGTGTTCTATGCATATCCATGTCATAGTCAGCAGCAGGGATGATTTAATAATGACAACAACATCCACAGAAGTCATTACCCCATTTTACCAGTGGAGAAACTGAGGCACAGAGAGCTTAGACATCCTGCCCAGGATGACACAGAAAGTCAACAGAAGAACCAAGACTTGAACCCAGATCTGTGCGACTCCAAGCCCACTGCCTTCCCCACAGGATTGCCAAAAAAGGATCCAGGAGGCTGCAGAGTGGAAGGGAAGGACTCATTTGGGTGTCAGAAGACACTCATTGAATTCTGTCTTCCCTACTTTCCTTGCTGAGAGACTCTGACCAAGAGATTTAAAAAATTAAAAAAAATTTTTTTACTAGGTCAGGCATGGTGGTTCATACCTGTAAACCAAGCACTCTGAGAAGCTGAGGCAGGTAGATCGCCTGAGCTCAGTAGTTAGAGACCAGTCTGAGCAAGAGTGAGACCCAGTCTCTACTAAAATCAGAAAACAACAAAAACAACCAGCCAGGTATTGTGGTAGATACCTGTAGTCCCAGCTACTCAGGAGGCTGAGGCAAGAGGACTGTTTGAACCAAGGGGTTTGAGGTTGCTGTGAGCTGTGATTTCACAGCACTCTACCTAGGGTGACAGAGTAAGACTCTGTCTCAAAAAAAAAAAAATTATGGGCGGCGCCTGTGGCTCATGGAGTAGGGCGCCAGCCCCATATGCCGAAGGTGGTGCGTTCAAACCCGGCCTTGGCCGAACTGCAAAACAGAAAAATAGCCGGGCGTTGTGGCCGGCGCCTGTAGTCCCAGCTACTCGGGAGGCTGAGGCAAGAGAATCGTCTAAGCCCAGGAGTTGGAGGTTGCTGTGAGCTGTGTGAGGCCACGGCACTCTACTGTGGGCAATAAAGTGAGACTCTGTCTCTACAAAAAAAAAAAAAGAAAGAAAGAAATAGCTAAATAAATTGGATATAATCACTCTAA